>JAFBMS010000330.1:0-207123 GCA_019788955.1 Albula glossodonta | reverse complement strand
TGCATTATATAGGCTACATGTACATGAGCAGTTTTACAATTATCTAATTTTAATATTTATGGATATTTATATTTAGAAATATTATAGGCAGGTGGGCCAAAAGTGACAAACAAGACTGACAAAGCAAAAGGAACAAAGATCATCTGGTGATAAACACCTTCATTACGGAGTCACGATGAACTGTGGATCTGTGTAAAATCATTTTTACTCTTGTAACTGCATGAGATAAATGTGTGATTTATAAAATGTATGAGATTTATTACGGTGTGGGATGGATAGGAAAAGACTTTTGATGACACATAGTGTCACTCATGGATTTTAGCCCAATGTGAACAATTGGTCCGGTCACTTCTCTGAAAGACCATCAAAATCTGGCGTCATGTTGGCCGCTGAGATGTGCAACACAGAGGACAGATGTTATCCGTCAGCCAAGAGCTGTAGCGGGACTTGTAGTTCATCACAGAAAAAGTCTGTTCGCACACATACGTGGAGCCAAATCAAACGATCAGCCTCTGTGCCTGCCCACTGAAGTTCGGAAACTGTGCGTCCTTTAATGCACCATTGAAGTTGTCTGGCAAACAAGGACAATTTCCTATTTGACACGTTAGCTAGTCAGGTCGCTTTCACACTAGCTGGCTACGTAAAACTATCACTACCATAGTATAAAATGTACCAATAACCCATGGTATCATAGCAATACTGCTATGCTGATACATTTACCATATCAACCCACTACATAACTATCGGTATCCATAGGGTAGTTAGAAAATATTCAGTCCCATAACGGTTATCATCTTTCTATTTTATCTCTCTATTTTGCAGCGAATTTCTTACGACCTAAAATTAATCATCTCAATTTACCACTGTAGCAAGAAAATTACCGCATGGCTAATTATACATAGCCAGCTATCTTACGAGCGATCTGACTGACCGACCGTGTTGGTAGTCGGTACATAAGTAGGTAACCGAGGGATATGAATGGACAGTTAATGTACTTACACAGTTGTTTTAGGTTTGGAGAGATCTTTATTTCCTCTCAAATAAAATGCAGCATGTATCTTCTAATATTTGTGGATTGTCTCCGGACCTAACCCTGCCCTGTGTAGTTACACAGGACGGTAGCCTAAAATGATCAGTATATGTAAGTTTTCGTATTTGCTCACTTTTCCGTTGATACATACGGAGTGTTCATGAGTTTTATAATAGCCACGCACGGCGGTAAGCGTAGTGCAGGTTTGTGTCTGCCTGCCGAACTGCGTAGTACCTGTTAGATCTGTAGAACATGTACTTCCGTGTAATTTCTGCGGCTGATTCTACATAGGTTAATCATTACTTTTATTCATGTCATGCTAAAGTGGCAACACAGGCATGTCACTTGAGGACTGTGCGGAAGAGTCAATTTTAGACCCTTAGCCCAATTTTGATTGTCGGCAGCACCCTCTGTTGGATTCGAGTTAATAGCAGTACAGACTTGCCATTTGCTTTGAGATGCATAACGCAGCACTTCTTTTATTTTTTTCCTTCGGAGGTGTTGCGGGCCGGATTCAAATAGTTTGAATGATGTCCATGAGTGATCTAGAATTCAATTTGGATTTAATTTACTCTCCTGCTGCTGGAGGAATGTAGCTTTGAATGGCAAGTAGCGCTGGATTCAGGCAGATGACGCAACAATTGACGCCAGAGTGACATCACAGTGGACATCACAGGAGTCTCGAAATTGTATAAATATAGCAATTATTCAGGAAATTAAGCAAGATCTTCTTGATCTTGGATCAAGAATCTGAAGACATGGCAGGGGATATGGATTATGTGGAGTCTATTCGATTTCTGTTTGCAGAGCAGGATAGAGTAAGTTCTGTACTACACACCATGTGCTTGTCCTGGTCAAATACAATGAAACGAGCTCATTCACACATTTATTCACTTTCACTCAGTTATGATGCCATGCTGAACAGACTGATTCTTAAATTGTAACTCAAGCAATTATTCAGGAAATAGGCGATATTTAAAAGCTCAGAACAACTTACTTCACAGCAAAAAAATTGAACACCTTTTTTTAAAATTATTGTTTCAGATGGTTGATGAGGCTGTAGAAGCCGACATGGATTCTTACCTGGAGGATATTCGATTCCTGTTTGAGGCAGAGAGAACACCGCTGCAGAGCAGGATACAGTAAGTACTATACTGCGAAGCATGCACTCAGCCTGGTAAAACACAATAAAACGAGCTCATACTTTACCCTGCACTTTCACTTATTCATGAAGCCACACTAAAAAGAGAGATTCTTAGATTCTAAATCAAGCAATTATTCAGGAAAAGTAGGCATTTTTTTTATTCTTTGAGGATTTGCATGTATTGGAGGACTAAGCGAGTGTTGATATTCATGTCAATATCCCCAAGGTTAGATATTTATCCATAAACTTCAACCATTTTTAAACTCCATACAGCTAACCTTACAGCAGAAAGTTAAATACCTTTGCTTTTTATTTTAGATGAATGATGACATGGATGATTACCTGGAGGATATTAGATTTCTGTTTGATGCAGAGCAGGATACTGTAAGTACTGTACTACACACCAGTCACTCGGCCTGGTCAAAACACATAATAAACAAGCCTTAACTCGAGCCACATTAAACAGAAAGATTCTTATGGCTTTGATTTTGGCATTCTGAATTTGGGGACTGAGCTAATACTGATGAAATGTTACAACAGAAATGTCTTATTGAGACGGTTATTGGGAAAAATGATTATTGGGAAGCACAAGAATGTTCTCCAGATAGGCAGTGCTTTATGTGTATATCATGTGCATGTGTGATTACAGTCTTCCTGGAAGAGGATAAGATTGCAGCAGGCGACACGAAGAGAGTCAAGTGGGTGAAGGACGCTGCAGAGAGTGAGTCACTCGTACTGCCTTCTAATTGTCAATGTTGGAAGTGCGCGCTTTAATATGTGTAACCCATGAATGTGCTACAATACAAGAAAATCCAGAATACGGGTATTACAAAGAGTCTCTCCCTGGTATTCTGTAGGGCTGAAAAAGATGAAGAAAGGTGTGAAGAAGTTCTTCAGCCGCCTTGGGGAGACTGTGAGGCGCGGCTTCTGCTGCTGCGTCTCTGTGGAGGAGTAAGACGTGGAGATCCATGCACACATTTCCGACGTTTCACAAGTGCCGCACTGTATTAGACAGGTGAGAATTCCTATTCACTGCTGACATCATGGGTCTGCTATTCAAAACACAGTGACCGAATAGGGGACCTTCCATAATTTAAACTCTGGTATTGTGCTAAATATTGGCTCAGAAATGATTTCTGTCTGTTTTAGGCCTGTGCATTCAACAACAATCATTGGCTTTCGTTCTTTGTGGTGTTGCAACTCTAAATCGGTTCTTTGTAGCAGTGTAAAAGGAAAGGTTTGAGAATGAAATAATGGGCATGTGTCTTTTTTTAGATTCTAACATTCTGGATTCTGTCAATTTGGATCTATGAGGTAGTAAGTAGTTTATGGGGACACCAAGGTAAGCAACTCTTGGCATCGAGGTAATTCATATTTGGGGACACCAAGATACATCATTCATAGCATCTCTGAAAATGACAGCGAGGTTTCAATATTATTTTCACTTCAATATATTTTTTGGATTTCCCCCCCTTCTTTCCAAACTCGAACATGGTCGTACTGTTCCCGCTGACTTGGGAGCAGGTTGCTGCAGTGGGTTTATTCGTTTGGCTGTGTTCAGGGGGGGGAAAAGGGGTAGAAGTCCAAAAAAGATGTTTGGGGACATGTTATGAAATGAAAATGAAATACCATCAGCCTGTTGACAATCGGCCACCAACTTTATTCAGAGTGCTTTAGAATGAGGACCTAATAACCTCTGTGTTGTTTCATCATTCAACACCTCACATTGCGACAACTGCCCTGAAGTGCCGGTGTACTTCCTGGTTGTTGCCTTGAAGATTTTCCCAAGAGTCAGTGCGGCAGAGGAAGAGTGAGCTCAAAGGGATGCAGGTGATGTGCATATGTTACTCTGTGTGGTTTGACAGTATTGGTGCCTATTTGTGTGGCGTGTTTGTTCATTTCTGAGGTAGAGGTTTTCAGTAAATCCTTTTGCAGAGTTAATGAATAGCATTTAGAAAAGCCTTAAAGATAAAAAAGCCTTATTTAAAGAAATGAACCAATCAGACTGCTGTGAGCACAAATGTTGCTTCCCCACCTCTCTTCAGTTCATTTCTTTTCACAGATACTTATACTGCCACTCATCAAAGATTTGGAACCTGATTTTTATTGTTTCTCTTCGTATTTTTGTTTTTCCACACAGCTCGCAGATCGGATAAAGGGACAGACAGAAACATCTTATCAAACGGACTTGTGTGCATGGATACTTTTTACCATTAAATACGAAAAAAAAGCACTTTGGTTTTGCTTATTTCCTGTTAAACAAAGAGAAAGGGAGATTATGCATTTTCAGTTAACAGCTCTTAAGCTTTGAAACAATCTTCCCCTGCACATTACTACTTTTTCATTGCACATCTAGTATTATAGTGAAATTATAAATGTATATTTTATCTACATTCATTTTACATTTGCTATTAAATACATTTTACTCTGATCATTGTATTTTTTGTGTGAAGCACTCTGTACTTTAGCTTGAAAGATGCTATAAATAAATAAAATAATTAAATGATTGAATGTCATGAGATCATGTCATTCAACCCACAGAGGTTTTTCATTCATTGTTACTGAACAATGATTGTTTAATAAAAATAAAAGTGGACAAGCGTAAAACATTTAAATCCACATTAATGTTTAATTATTATTGTGTACATAATTTACCATTCTAATTGGGCTGATTTATGCAGAAGTCACGTGAAAACAGGAATACTGCTGATACTGAATACTTGTGGCATCATGCAAGAGACATATGTCTTTTGAGACATGTTTAGGAAAATGTGTTCAATGTCCTGTTTTATTCATGTGGTGATAAAATGGGTTGTTGGGTGGCGCAGACAGTAAAGGCACATGTGATATCTCACATGCAGCTAATAACAACCTAACTGGATGTCCCCCAATCAGTGTTACAGTAAAACAGGATATCCTAGCACTACATTTACCTGGGGGGTAGACAGAACTGCCAGCACATGTTTTTTTGAAACCCAGTGACCAATGTATTAAATCTTGAGTGTACCACACATTTACAATACATACACACCAAACATATAATACAATATTTACAATAGCTCCCCGTCCCACAGTCTCAAGAAAGACCTGCAACAACAAATATAGTCCCACAACAATCACAACAGCAACAACAAAACAGTCTCCAGGAGTAGGCCTTAGAAAAACCTCCACACAGTTGTTGGTCCTGTCCATTCAGGTATATGTGTGAGCCAACCTTTTTTTTTTGGTTTGTGTGTAGATCCCTTGGTTTTCCTTTCCTTTTTTGCTTTTTTATTCTACACCGCCCAAAGCAGATTATGTGGTGTGGTGGGGGGCCCAGGCTGGATTTGGGCTGGGGCCACTGCGGTAGGGCCTTGGCCTTATGTGGCATGCTGTCTACCGGATGAGCTAGAGAGCGCACCTCCTCCTTACCATTCTTATTGATTATGTTGTCAGGGTTGTTTCTTTTGATACTTGCAGGGTGGTAAAGAGGGGCATTTCCAAACACATATAAATTTCCCTGTGGGTCAATAAAATCAGGCTCTGTCCCAGTCCGAGCATTGAAGTCACCACACAGCAGCACATTTCCCTGGGCCTGGAAATGGCAGATCTGTGTGTGCAGGATATTAAAAAAATCTTCATTGTAATAAGGTGATTCATTCTGGGCAGCATAAGCTGTGCACAGGTATACATCTTTCCAGTTTGCAATGTTTTTGTTTATTTTAGTTTATTTTCATTTTAACTGTGATGGGTTTGGTAAGTTCCCCTTTGTACAACACCCATATTCCCCGAGTCTCTGCCATGTCGCACCTCCCTTCTTTTAATTGAGGGCACAATTATTTCACCATAGCCTGGAGGACAGTGGGTGAGAGTATCCTCTCACCACCAAGTTTCGTCTAGAATTAAAATATCAAAATATGAAATTAAAATTATGACTTTATATGGCAGTTCTTCAATTTTATGTCACTATTTCTTGTGAAAGGGCTTACCTCTGCCTCTTATTTTACTTGGTCAGTTTAGCAATTAGCTTCCTCCTAGCTTTTTTGTTGTTCTTCCTTGTTAATTCTTATTCCTTGTTTTTTTTTTGGTTACTGATTCTGTCGTTTCTGCCCTTGTCCTATTCTTCCTTTATTCATTATTCTCTTTAGTTTGTGTCAATATATATCTCTGTTTCACTTAAAAACATGACAATTCTACAGTTTTTAAGAGCTTGAGCAGCCTCTCTCTCTGGTCTCATCTTTTTTCTATCACGGGCTAAAACTTATGGCGGGCAATTTGGTGGGAAATTTGTTCGGGCTGACGCAACAATCGAGTCTGAACAGCTGATAGCGTCTGTTGCTATAACGACACAGGGATGACCTAACTTTTAGAACGTGAGGAGATTAAATCGCTCGCAGTTGTACCCTCATAATCCACATACACCCCCACTGTCCTGGGCTTCTCTCTCAGGGGGAGGGGGAGAGAGGGATCAGCTAGAGCCTCAAACTGAGTCCCATTCCTCAGCCACACAGTCCAGTATCCATTCCCAGGGTTCAGTGTAATCTTCCCCTTCCTGTTGATGGACTCTTTAGCCACTCCAATGGCCCAATCAGTCTTCTGTCCAACCTGCACCTCATAGTAAAATCTCCCTGAGGAGAACCCCTCCTTTCCCAGGACACAGGTAACAGGATCAAATCTCTTTGGGGTATCAGGGACATTCTGTTGTGTGTCTCCTCGTCTCATTTGTTTCCCATCCTCAGACAGGATGAGACTGGCCTGTGCAGTATCAGGGTCCAAAGTCACATCCACTGTGCAGAGAACAGAGACAGTAGTAAATTGCAACTAATTTAATATATGGCATAAGTTATTGTGTAAAAAATGTTGTCAAGAATTTGCAGTTTAATGTTTTTACATTAGCATGTTTTCCTTTGGCAGATGCTTAAGTGACTTTCATCGTAAATAAGCAGGAAAGTAGCAGCAGAGAGAGGCAGGATGACAGGAGCAGGGACAGGGTGGTGCTGATGAAAAGTTTCTTCCCTTTTAACTACAGGATGGAAAATACATGAGAAGTTTATATCTGCACTACATATTGGAAAATACAGTAAAAGTTGGTGGTGAGCCCATAAAATACAATAAAGACATAATCAGAGTAACAGAGTGTGAGTGTTTGTGTTTATGACAGCGGTGTCAGTGTTGACTGTGTCAGTGTGTTTAAGAGGAGGATAACCCTACCTACTGCTTCACGGATCCACTCCCATACTGAAAGAACACACACTATAACTATTGTTACCGTCATAAATCAGTCTTCTCTTTTGTTAATGGTAGGTGATCAAACATTTTATTTTAGTTGTGTGTGTCTTTATTCATTGGCCATCCAGCCTGTGTCCATCTGTCTTTGCCCTCCATGTGAGTTTTTGTTGGTGAATTTCATTAGGGCTGTTCCCTACAGAAGATTTTCCCAACTAAAGATTTTCCTAGTCAACTACTAGTCGTTAGTTCAAGCCATTAGTTGACTAATTGACACCCATAAAGTTCAATTTGTGACAGACTGTAACTGACCAGATGTGTGATAAGATATGTTCCAGTGTGATTTAATGCATAATGTATCTCAAATTTTACAAAAGATTTTTTTTAGAAATATCACAGAATACCTGAGATAGTTGCAGAAAAACAGTCACATAATATGTAAACACAGCTTTTTAACAGAAGATATAATGTCATTTCTTAATGCTCTCTACAGTGGCCACAAGGGCACATAAAACGTGGTTCAAAATGACACATGTAAAGGCCCACTTGACCTCCTCACAAATCACAGCCCTAATGTCACATCCTGTAGTTATGATCCAAGACTGAACATTTTAATGTAAGCAAAAGAATGAGTATTCTGGCCCTAAATGTGTATGTTATAACTGTCCCCTAAAACAATTTCCGATGTGACATTCTATACATCCTTATATGTGCAGATGTGCAGGTATTTTTATGAAGTTACTGAACACATGACAGGTCCCGATAATCTGCTTTACACCTTATCTGCTTTAATTTGTCAATGGAATTTTTAAATAAGATCAAGGCATGTTTCAAGCTTGGTCTCATTCAAAGTTTTAATCTGTGTGCTGATATGCATCACGGTTTTCATGGAAAATCATATTACTTTTTCAAATTTGTATGTGCAGAAAGTTCAATGAGAATAAATGGTTTATAACCTCATTTGATTGATTTTGGATCAAAAAAAGGTCAAGCCAAAGTGCACATATACATTCCGAACAGGTCATATCTGATAGTTGTATGTGAAAGAACACCATAGAAAACCAATGTATACGCGTACATTATATGAAAATAGCATGTTCAGAAGTAGAGAATACGCAATTCTTTGTGTAACGCTGTAAATTATGAAGGACCCAAATTTCGACTAATTCCATATTACCAGTGCAGAAAGCTTCCTTTCATTGAGACCGCTTTTCAGCTGTTTTGTACCCATGACTTATTATTTGGGAAGATTTTCAGTTTTAGTTTCAGACACGGTATCTTCACAGAATTTGATATGCAATGTGCTGGTGTCTGTGACTTCATCAGAATCCTGGCAGGATTGAAAGAAAATGTCCCAGTTAATCTCCATGAAGCAGTCTCTGAGTTGGTCTTTGCACCTACCAGACCACACCTGTATTTGCTTGGTGACAGGTTTCATTCTCTTCACCACAGCCTTGTATTTGAGCAAGCGGTAAATTACACTTTGGTCAGATTTCTGAGGGGAGGTCTTCATACCACTTTGGGGATACTCCCATAACAGACAATCAATAGTCCGGTTTGGACGAGTGGGATAGTCCACATATTGCTGAAGGGTAGGCAGGTATTGAGATAAATTACATGAATTAAAATCCCCAAGAATTAAGACAGGTTAGTCTACAGAGCGAGTGAGTGCATCATTGTAGCTCTTCACTATTCTATCCCCTGCAAGGTCATCGTTCGGTCCAGCCACATAAGTATGACGGTGATCTGGCCAAACTCCCGTGGGAGATAAAAAGGTCTAAAAGAAATCGGTAAAATCTCAATATTGGGTGTGCACGCTTCCTTCCATATATAGTACTGTGTTGCCCATATATGGTCAACAAACATACACAGCCCTCCTGCAATGGATTTAAATGAGCTGCGCTCACCTCTGTCTGCAGTTATTGTTGTATACCCTGTTAGGCACGTGGTTGCATGATGATCTTTGAGCCAATTTTCTGTACAGTAAATAAGGTTGCTCTGTCTGAATTCACAGTCATTTTCAGCTCTTATCATAAGTTCATCCATTTATTGCTTACCGAACGCACATTTGACAGGGGAATGACGGGCAATGGAAATCTGTTCCGGTGTTTCCAAAGTCAATGTCTCACACCTCCTCTTGAGCCCTGCTTTTTCCTCTCTTTCTTTCACCTCTACAGCCATTTTTCAGGCTGTCGGATTGCATAACAGTACGCAGGTAAGTTTACAGATGAGGACCCGCCAGCTGGGTGTACTGACAGCAGATACTCTTGCGTGGGGGTGAGGGCATCTTGTCAGCCTGTCCAGCAGTTGTTCCCATGCACAAACGCCGTGAAGACAAAATGATACCCACAATGGTGCGGGATTCATGATAGTGACAAAATACAGGGTACAATAATGTTTCCAGCAATTGAAATCCATATCAGACCAAAATAGCTGTTCAGAATAGATAAAAACACAAACTTAAAATCTCAACCAAACAAACAGTGGTGAGCACAAGGTCCGCTGCAGAACCACACCCCCGGATGTAATTAGAACTGCAGTAAGAGGATGAGGTTAACTGGAAGCTCTGTCTCCATGTACAGTGAGTTGGAGCTGCAGTAAGAGGATGAGGTTAACTGGAAGCTCTGTCTCCATGTGCTGTGAGTTAGAGCTGCAGTAAGAGGATGAGGTTAACTGGAAGCTCTGTCTCCATGTGCTGTGAGTTAGAGCTGCAGTAAGAGGATGAGGTTAACTGGAAGCTCTGTCTCCATGTTCTGTGAGTTAGAGCTGCAGTAAGAGGATGAGGTTAACTGGAAGCTCTGTCTCCATGTACTGTGAGTTAGAGCTGCAGTAAGAGGATGAGGTTAACTGGAAGCTCTGTCTCCATGTGCTGTGAGTTAGAGCTGCAGTAACAGGCTGAGGTTAACTGGAAGCTCTGTCTCCATGTGCTGTGAGTTATAGCTGCAGTAACAGGCTGAGGTTAACTGGAAGCTCTGTCTCCATGTGCTGTGAGTTAGAGCTGCAGTAAGAGGATGAGGTTAACTGGAAGCTCTGTCTCCATGTGCTGTGAGTTAGAGCTGCAGTAAGAGGATGAGGTTAACTGGAAGCTCTGTCTCCATGTGCTGTGAGTTAGAGCTGCAGTAAGAAGATGAGGTTAACTGGAAGCTCTGTCTCCATGTGCTGTGAGTTAGAGCTGCAGTAAGAGGATGAGGTTAACTGGAAGCTCTGTCTCCATGTTCTGTGAGTTAGAGCTGCAGTAAGAATAGTTAAAGATGGGATATTTAAGTGTTTTGTCACTCAACAGAAGGTTCTGCTTGTTTCTCCTCCTTGTTTCCTCTGCACATACAGCTCCCATAGTTGCTTTTATATAGTCATATATTTTATTGCACTGTTTACATAGTTGCTCCTATATTTAAATCCTAAAAGGAAGACAATCTAATTTCATTTCTTCTCTGAGCATCATGTTAGTTGTGTAGAATGAATATGCTGAGTTTGAGAGCTGAGAACAGCCTTGCTTGAAGTCAGCAAACAGCTGCTGGCAGCTTGAACGTATTTGCTGCCATTCACCAAATCATCAGTAACACAAATATGCAATGTCTGTATTCATGTATGTTTTCGAGGTATTTCCATGTTTCATCATAACAAAGGACACCAAGGTTTTCAAAAACCATGTTGGTCAAGCTCAGGCACTTAAATAGCAACATTTAATTTAACATTTTTAACAAATGACTGACAAAATGTCCACCCTGCCATGGACATAGACACAATGGTTTGAAATACTTCACAAGTTAAGTTCACCTTGTTTGCTTCATATACATTGTTTATGAGAGAATTTGTCCCCTGCACTTGTCTGTTACTTTTTATTAACGTTTTGAAAAATAGCAAATACTTAACCTCCTGCGTGTCTGTTTCCTCTGGGGCACATCATATTATATTTTTCTTTTAAATTAAATTAAAGTGCATTTGAGTATGAAGTCCGTTTTTGAAAGGTTCACAGTTAACCCTGCTTTCTTAGTTATTTTAGAAAAAAAAAACATATCCATGAATTTTGCTAAAAATCATAAAATACTATGTAAATGAGTCCAGTTTAATAGGGTGGACACAGTGATGACAAGGTGGAAAAAAATCAAACTAGCAATGATATAGTTAAAATGTATTTTAAGAACATTTTACTTGTAGACTTATGCAGATCACATAACTTTTTAACACCACTGTCTTTTAAAACATCATAGGTGAAGTAAGCCAATGGAAATGTAGCACCAAAAGTGCCAATATGAAAAAGAAACAATTACACTCAAATCAATAGTCATTATCCTTTTAAGTCATATATATATATATATATTTTTTTTTTTTTCTCTCTCTGTAAAAAAGCCTTCTGTTAAACTGCAATTCTCCCTGTTAGTGTTAGTGGCCAGTGTGTGTCCCTTTGTTTTGTTTGTTTTAATGTAGCACTTTGAAATTTAAATGCAAGGTGCATAATAAATTCAAAGTATTTTTATTTCCTGAGAAAAAAATCTAGCTGAAACCAGCTTATGATGGTAATGCCACAACACAATAACTTTGGTGAATTACACAGTGGCCAGTAGCTACTTATCAGCTTTTGTGTGACAGCTGATTGTCTTAGAAGTCAATGAAACAGATGAACAACGTGCTGTATCATTAGGCGAGCCCAAGAGCCAGCAAATGAAAAGTGAAAGTGAACAACGAAAGGAGCCAAGGGACCCAGTGAATGAGAATAAACAAAAGGGGCTACTGAGTGAGAGCCATGAACTGGTCATGACTGAACTGAAAAAAGTGTTTATCCAGTGGGTGCTTTCCATTAATCAAAAGTTTTATCCTCCTCTCCTCCTCACTTGCCTTGTCTCCTTCCTCCCTCCAATGTCCCGGTGTTGGAGAGAGAGAGGAGACGAGGTGATAGTGAAGGAAATGGGAATACATTTTGCGAGTACTGGAAAGTGACCAGTATGTAATACCATTAGCAGACAATGGAGTGCAAATTCTGTGGGCCTGTGGAATAATTCAGCTATTGCAGATAATGTTTAACTAAACCATGGTTCAATATAACTTCCTGTAATGCTAGAACCAGCTGTGCATCAACAGCAATTAAAATGATTCCACAAATACCATGTGTCTTTTTCAAGACCGTGGCATGAAACACTAAAGGCTGTACAGACATATTACAGATTGCATTAATTCTTTATTTCATCATTCAATATGCGATCTTAAGCGTGATCGGCTCAATGTACATTATATATAATTTTGGTACATGTGAAATAATTGTTAACAATTTGACAACAACTTATTTTTTTTTAAATTAAAATTAGAATTGCACTATGGAATATGAAATCGTTATCAGTGAAATAAATGTTGTTAAGTTTAAATATCCAGCCCGTTCTTTAACACCACACATCACTTTGTCTTTTTGCATAAGCAATTAGAATCTACAGAAAGAGCCAAAAGTACTTTGAGAGAAGCATAGACACCATGGACAATACTATGGCAGTGACAATATGCTAGAAAAAAAAAAACAAAGTTATTTAATATAGAAATTAGTCTAGTATGCAGTAAGAACACAAGTGGTGCCAATGACTGCTGTAGAAATGAAAGTAATGGTTTTCAATTACTATCTGGTAATAGTTTAAAAAATATTCTTAAAAAAGATAAAGCACATGTATAGAATTTATATGAATTTATATCAGACACTGCTCTTGTAGACAAGGGGATGGGGTACAGAGAAAAGGAGGCATAGATTGAATTTTTGGAAATAGCAAACAACATTGTGGGGTTAATCAGCTAAGAGTCATTATGTAAATGACTCAAGAAAGAGTAGCAATAAAGGAAATTTGTTAAACCCATCCACAGACATGTTTGAGAAATGGCCTGAGTTTGATACAGTGAGAAGGAAATGGTAATAAAGTTGCAGTAGATTTATGTGCTATTTGGAAACTGGACTCATCAGGATTAACTACTAAGAAAAAAGGTGAATGAAAAGGATTTTCACAGGGAGAATTTTGTTGTTCCCTCACTGTATGGTGCAGTCTTTTTTGACAGCTGCTCCAACTCCTGCTCCTGCAGCTGCTCCAGCTCCTGCTCCTAAAGCTGCTCCTCCAACTGCTCCAATGGCTGCCCCTGCAGCCATACCTGCTGGCCCTGCCACAGCACCTGTTGTTGCACCTTCAAACATACCTGCTATTCCACCTGTAACTGCACCCCAAAGTGTGCATCTACCTATAAATGAATTATCTTCCTCAGCTTTCTCTCTAGCTTCTCTCTCCTGCTTTTCTTCTAGGTTTTTTAAAGCTTCCTTCTTCTTTTTTTCAGCTTGTTTTAATTTTTTCCTCCAGCTCTTCTAAAGCTTTCTTCACCTTATCATCAGCTTCTCTTTCATTACTTTTTTAAGCTCTTCTAAAGCTTTCTTCAGCTTTTCTTTAGCTTCTTACTCAAGCTGTTTCTTCATCTCCTCCTTTTCTCTATTTCTCTTCTCTTCAGTCTCTTTCAGAAACCTCTTCTTCTCTTCTTCAATTGCCGCTTCAACCTTCTGGTACATCTCAGTGGTGTAGTAGCCCCCTCCATTCAGTGTCACCATCTTATCAATCTTCTGCAGCAGCTCTGTGACCTGAGAGCGATTCTCCATGTCCTTATTGTTAAAGACATGGTATCTCCCATGGCACTGATCAGTGAACTCTACAAGGTCTTTATTCTTACTCAGAAATTCTTCAATAGTTCTTTTCTTTTTCTTCAGTCTTTTTCCATGAGTGAAAAGTGCCATTGTGTACTTGGCTGATTCTTCACCAAAGATGTCCTGAATCATCTTCACTGTTTTCTGCTCCTCCTGTGTGAATCTGTCCAGCTGTATAATCACCAGAAACACATGGGGACCCGGAGAGGACAGAGAGATGCACTTTGCGATCTCCTTTGTGACAATAGCATTGCTGACTTTTGTGTCAAACAGGCCTGGAGTGTCAATCACATACAGTTCTCTCCCATCCACTTCTCCTCTTTTCTTCTCACATTGTGATGTCACAGAGGCAGAGGAGAACTCTGATTTAAACACTTCTCTCCCCAGGATGGTGTTTCCTGATGCACTCTTTCCCACTCCAATCTTTCCCAGCAGCACAATCCTCATATCTTTAAGCTTCTCTGATCCTGTGGAATTACAGACACACCACAGTTACGTTAAACACACTGCTGATATAAAACACAAAGATCCTGAAAGACCTCACCTGTGATTTCTAGGTCCTGAATACCAGACTGTCTGGTGAGCAGGTTTATCTCACAAATCAGTATTGTGAGAAAAATGAGTAATAAGAACAATACTAACCAGGTACAAGATTCACATGGAATACATAACCAAAATGTGTATCCACCAGCAATGGCTTTAACATGAACAGAATAATTACATATCTGCCAGTGTTCTCCTTTATTATTACCATAAAACCTCCAATGATCAATGGGGTGTTTATTGACAATCAATAAAACTTACATAGATTAATACGGTGTTTATTATCCACATTAAAAAGCACCAGGCACTTGTTACAGATCAGCAGTTACTGGAGACTGGATTTCATTCTATTTGGCATTCATTCTATTATACTTGATATGTTCACAAAATCACTAAGGTTTACATTTTTAGGCTATACAGTACAATTATCAATAGTTAAGTTACAAAAGGTGCTATAGCTCTTTGAAGCACTCTGTTGCATTGTGGGAATGTCTGTTTTGGGTAGGATTATCAACTGTGTTGGCTCTCATATAATAACTGACTAGAGTTAGAAAATATGTTTTGCACCAATTACAGCAGACATTTTGGAGAAGGATCAGTACTGCCAGTGGTCGATTTGTAAAAAAAAAAAAATTCAAGTGGGATGGTCAGCCTCAGAGTGGAAGAATGGTGGTATATGCCTACATTTTTTGTATATTCATGCATTATCAAAAGAAAAAAACAGAAATGTATTTGTAACTCGTATTATAAATACAAATCTATAAAAAAAACTATCCAATTATTTACAAAATTATTTTATTTATATCATAACAACAATGATATTGCCAGTGCAGGATTTCTACACCATCACAACTACATACAAGTTACTGCTTAATGTACCTTTTATATTCAATACGTCACCTTCTCCTTAGAATCTAAAATTGATCATGTTATTTCAAGCAAATAAATGTTAAATAGCTCACGTTTGTTTGCTCACAAGTGAACAGGTTAGCTGCCAAGCAATATATATATATATATATAACGTGTTCACAAACATGTTATTTTTTTTTGACGGTCACATTCAAGATTAAACATTGGCTGAACTGTTGCCATAGTTTTTTAGGGACATGTTATGCATTAATAATACATGCGACTGGTTATCTCACCTGTCGTTTTCTTCTTTTTTACTAAAAACCTTCTAAGATCCTGTGAACTGGTCACTTAGCCATTTTAACCTGTAGCATCTGCAATCCTCGTCTAAAGCAAATCTCATAGTGAAGTTGCATTAGCCAATGAGAAGCATGCATTTGCAGGCTCCAATAAAATAAGCAATAAGCAATCAAACGCCACAAAGGCACAGAGGATACAAAACAACACCAACTGTAGCAGAAATACTGTAAGATTGACATTTAAATATTGCTGAGGTTTCATCTTTTCACAATTAGGCGATACATAGCATAGCTAATACCATTAAAGAAAAGGGGATTGGAAAGGAGAAAACAATTTTACAAGGGGGATGTTTGTGGACAAGATTTTTTCCAAGTGGGATGGTATCCCCCCGCATCTCCCCTCAACTTAAGCCCCAAGTACCGCTATTGTTCCAAATGTGCATTCTGCACTTTCACCTATGTGTTACGTTCAATGGTCATATAAAAGAACAGCCACTTGGGTGCCAAGACACCGTGGTGAAATAACTAAATGAAAAATAAGTAAATTAACAACACTTCAGAAAATACAAGAATTCTTAACAGTTATCTGGCTTCAATGTGACATATTTATTTAGATCATGCTTAAAATAGCTGGGTGCCTCCAAAGATTTTTAGCAAAAGATAGCACACAATTCACATATTGTACTTTTGCATAAGAGTGAATTCTGAATTAAATTCAGCAAATTAATACAAAGCATTCACTTGTCTAAATCAGAGTTTCAAAATAAAAGCACAAATGAACAAAATGAACTCGAAATTCATGGATTATGCATTTGCTGTCACGTAGCCAAATGGAATTGCTTCTTGGACACTCATAATGTAACATCTATTTGATTAACATTTTAAACACTACACTATGACTGGGACCCTAAGACATCCAACATTAGACTTAATACACATTTATACATGGTAGGAATTTCAGTAAATACCTCAAACACATAATAGTAGGAGCAGAGCGATCAGTTATGTCAAATACTGACATGATATTACACAGGTTACACAGTCACAGGATAATCGCACTACTGAGGAAACTTGAGCCATGGACCCAAAGATCACATTCTCTGTCGACTGTGGTCACAAAGGCTGTTGTCAAGTATCGCGGTCCATCTCACGACAGCTTTATTTTCAGGAATAGCTCTGTCTATGTACAGTGAGAGGGTGGAACAAGCGGAATATGTTAGCCACACTGTAATAACTTTACTCCAACCAGTGTTAATATTCTTCCTATTGTTAGACCACCATGTGTGTTTTTGCCCTAATTATGATTTAAGAAACCTTTCTGTATGCCGCCTAACATCATGCCATATTTACTCTACTTCCTGATCTGTTCGTTGTCAGCCCTATACCTAATACATTAATTTTGAATATGATGTCACTCAAAAACTTTTCCCTCTCGGTTGGTGTATAATTTCTACGCTGTAATACGGCATTATGAAACTTTGCCTTGTTGGCTGTTATATCTATTACCTGATCAGTAAATTTAAATTTCATTTTTCTTTAGGTTCCCTCACTACTTGCATCTGGTTGCTCCATATTCATTTGGCATCGCCTTCTTATCTGGATGCGTAAGCTTGTCATATTGGCCTTTTTTATGGGCATCTCCTGCCACTAAAATTGTGACATGAGAGTGTCTAATTTTTTGATTGTGTAATTAGACCAAGTCTTCTCTATACATGAATATTTTTACACTGCAACTATTCCTTTGTAAATGTGGCCCTAAGTTACCTATTGAGACTGAATAGAGAAAGAAGCTGATTACTGTTCCAGGAATGCCAACCCAACTCTTTCAACTAGAATAAAATGATAAATGATGTCAAATGCAGCGCTTAGATCGAATAGGAAAGGGATAGAGGTCTCACTAGAATCAGCATTACACCCTCTGTAGACCTGTTTTTGTACTGTGATGAGATCTGAACAGAGAAAGAAACATGAGGTAACATATCTTAAGAGATTCACAGCTAGGTTTCATCTGAGACACAATCTCCATGAAGTCATATATTCAGATGGCCTCAAAAAATCCAGCTCATCCAAATTCAGGGGGCAGACGCTGATAGGAAAAAGGAGCATTTCAGAGCCAACATAATTCTCTCTTATCTACAAAAAGGTTTTCATACCGCTCAACAGAGGAGTCAGGGACACCCATACATGAGGGATTAACTAATTTATCTACAATTTGAAATAAATATCCGGGTTATTACAATTTGCAGATATCAGATTAAAAAAAGTTGGTTCTCTTAAATGTGACTTTTTCACTGTTTAATCAAAACCTTCATTTGCAAATAGTGAATTTGTAATTGAGAGCCTTTCCATCTACGCTCCGCTCTCCTCTGTCCTCTCTTTAAGTTATGAATGTGGTCATCAAGCCATAGGGAACTTTTTAATCCAAACCTACTCATAGTTTTACATGAAGCAACAGCATCAAGAATAGTTGAGAGAACAATATTAAAGGAGTTTATCAAGTCCTCAGGGTGCACACTCTGAGTGGAACTGATCACACCATTTGCAAAAGCGGAAAATGCATCAGCAGTACACTGCTGTACACTTCACTGTTGGTTTTTAACCAAGTTTCAGTAAAAAAACAGACAATAAACACTTCACTAAATGAAATAATTTATAATAAAAAAAGTGACCCAACATTTAGTTGTGCTAAATGCAGCTTTTTCCATTCTGGATCAACTGAATGGAGAGAATGATGTGGAGGCACTTGAACACGATTTATAAACCCATGGCAATCAATTGTCCTTTTTGTCTTATTATTAAGACAGTGCCTTGTAATGGCTGGTATTTTCTGACCAACACAGCTGTTAGCAGAGGATGGCTGTGCAGCAGCTCTGGCATGTATACCCAGCACCAGACCGGAAAATAACCCTTCGGAGGAATAAAATACAAAGTGGGACACCGCCTCTGCCTAGCAGGAACTACTAGAACTTTATTGACACACACATGCACACCACATCTGCTACAATACATCTCATTGGTTGTCATCATGCATTGCACAGAGTACCCGTGTCAACCCATTAAGTTTGCCAAAACACAAAAAGAAATAAAAGTTCATCTCCCATAACTGAGTAACTGAGAGCATATATGTCAACATCCCCACTTGCTCTCACATATCTTTTTTTCAACAAACAAAAACATATGGTTTTCCACCTTCCATCATGTAAACTTTTACATGATTAGTCTCCAAACATAAACTTTGCAAACTTAATCAACTTAAATTTTGTTGCAGGTTTTGTCATTGCATCTGCTACCATCTTGTCTGTCGGACAATACTCCAAACTTATTTTTCCTTCACTTACAGTTGACCTTAGAAAATGATACTTAATATCAACATGCTTGCATCTCTGTCTACTCACAGGATTCTTCACTAATGCTATCGCACCTTGATTATCTTCATAAACCTTAGGTGGTGCATATTGGTGTCCATCAATACCTTCGAGTAGCTGCACCAAGTACATACACTCCTGTGTGGTCGCGGCTAATGCCATATATTCTGCCTCACAGGTGGACAGTGCAACAGTGGACTGCTTTTTGGTCTTCCATGAAACCAAAGGTCCATCTTTGTTCAGGCTCACACAATGGGCCTCATTCATCAATATTTTCATAAAACTGTGTGTAAATTTGTGTCAAGGGCTACGAACTAACAAATTCTGCCGGATTTATCAAACATGCGTAAACACAGCATTTGTTCGTATTTCGTGCGTGTTGATAAATACCAATCAATCGTAAATGACAAGCGCGTTCACAAAAAATTTTGATTAGCATAAATCCACGCCCCTGAAATACCATATAAGGGGCTTGAAATCCCATTGCTGTCAATGTAAAGAGATGGCAGAGAAAAGGCAGAAGAAAAAAAACTGTTCTGAAGCGGCGAATGAAGTTTTGTTAATGGAAACAGAATAAAAAAAAAATACTTTGTTCAGAAGTGTAAGTAGTTTAGTGTCGGGCCGGGGAAGACCAAAGCCTGGCAAGAATTAACTGTTGCAGTAAATTCGGTGTCAAAAGTTCCGCCGTAAGCTGCAACAGGTTAAAGGAAAATGGTTCGACATGAAACTGGAAGCGAATTATTGGAGAGACGTCGTTAGCTGGAATTACCGTGGAGGGTGACCGGGATCTGATTTTCCCTGGTCTTGGATCAATCACTCTCCAATTCTGAAGGTAAATTTTTGTATACCAGCCTTATCGTTGCCATAAATCCTGGGGGGCAGCTGCACCCGGGCCCGCGAGGGGGCATGATTGCCCAAAGTGGTAATGTCACATGCAATACACCGTTGGGACCGTCATGTTTTCCCTAAATCAACTTGGAACGAATCCCTTGTTAAATAATTCGTTCAAATTAGAACTATTACGTAATTAGGATCCTCCATAATAGCGTGCCCTCCCTTGCCTTTCCCTCCACTCTGCAGTCCCTCTCTAACGTCATTTTACCTTGTATAAAAATAACGACAACGATTGTACTAAGAACTAAGAGCTGACAAAATAGCAGCAAGAGTACTAGAAGCAGTCAAAGAACAGCAGAACTTTCTGTACAAAACCTGAAATTGTCATTGAAGATCATTATACCTGACCACCATTGCAGTGTCATCATATCCAGAAAGTTATTTCAAAATGTCAAGTCCGGTAAGGTAGCTAACCGGCAAGCATGCTGTATACTTTGGGTAATTTTTTTAACTACCTTAAAATTGCAGCGGCAGTTGTAATTGTTGCTTAGTAACGTTAGCCACATTAACACGCTCAACATTCCACCAATGTGAAGTCAATGGAGGCGTTTTTTTTTAAGATTTGTAGTTTAAGTATGAATCTGTAGCTCAGAAAAATACAAGCAACCAGACCAGTGTATTCACGCCAAGTTCGGTTTGTCTACTTTAAAAACTGTTGGGGGAGATACGTCCGGAAGAACCAGGAATAATAATATTAAGAAGAAGAAGTAAAGATTCTATAGAAGAACAGTAGTTTGCGCCTTTGGCAAGCAAACTAATTAATTTTATTAATCAGTATTACATAAATGAAGCCGAATGACCTGTTTTAATGTTGAATCCAATAGTGATTTTATATAACACTTTGAACCGTTATAATGTTACGATATTACTGCCAAATAATTTGCTACTGATTTTTAATCAAATAAAAAATGCGTGAATGGAAAAATAAAAGCAGCAACACGAAAAACAAGCTTTACAGCCGTGTTTTTCAATTTATGCATGCAATACGAACATTTTAGAGCACTCGTGAAATTTCTTCGGATCCTACGAACAAACTGATATACGAAAACTTTGATAAATCCCACATTTTCTGCGTAAATGGATTCACGAATGATTTACGATCAAATTCGTTCGGCTCACGTTTGATAAATGAGGCCCAATAACCGGTTGTACTTCGTCTGTCCGTTACATCAGCTGCCCAATCTGCATTGCTGTATGCTTGTAGTCTTGGTTTTTTAAAGTACAATTTTCTGTAACACAACTCTTTGTCACTTGTGCCTTTCAAATATTTTAGTCCATGTTTCACAGTAGTCCATTATTCTTCTGTTGGCTCAGTAAAATACTGTGACAGTTTACTCACTACAAAACTCAGATCGGGACTTGTACATGTGGTCAGATAGATTAGGCTACCTATTGCCTCTCTGTATTTTCTCACATCTCTCATCACTTCTGCATCATCAGTGTAGTTAAACGTTTGTTCACAAGGCGTTGCTCTATGTTTACAGTCTTGCATGTTAAACCTTTCAAGTATTTTTTCCACAGATCTCTTTTGTGACATTTTCACACACTCATCAGTCTGGTCAAAATCAATACCAAGAAGATCTTTCAGTTTGCCCAAATCTTTCATTTTGAATCTTGCTGTGAGCTTCTCCTTCACATCCTTCAGTGCATTTTCATCACTGGCAGCAATGACCAAATCATCAACCCATATTATCATGATCACTTTTTCATTTTCTGTTTCCCATGTGTAAACACAATGATCAACTGGATTTTGCACAAACCTATTTTCACTCAGATAGTCATTTAGTGTTCTGTTCCAATTTCTGCCTGACTGTTTTAGCCCATACAAAGACTTTTCTAACCTGTACACCAACGTTTCATTTATCATAACTTATCACTTTTACTCTTCAGAAAGTACACAAACACTGCATTGGAATAATCATCAGTGAATGATAGCACAAATCTATAGCCGTTGTGGTTTAACCAGTGGCGAACTGTGCCTATCAGAACTGGATCTTCGGTACCTCCCACAAAAAAATAAAAAAACACAAACAAAAAATACATAAATCGTATTTTACCTCTACCTTCGAAAATGACATTATTGCTGTAGTTATGCATGCGCATTCGCACACCCTCACACTATTGGATGTATTTTTCAGATTAGTGGGTCTGGCTACTTGGCTTCAACACATTTGTAACAGTGTGCGCAGCATCACACATTATCTTCACAGAGAGGAATATAATGTCCGAAAGGATAATCACCAGGAAATAATAAAATATGTAATCTGTGCCTAATGACGACATAAAGATCTAAGATTTATTTGAGCTTCATTGTCGACAGGATCACCAAGAAAAGGGCACACCATGTCTGACAACTATCTCCTAACTATCTCAGGCTCAACAGATGTTCTGGTGAGTAATTCAGGTTTAGGTTTAAGTAAACCTGCTCCCGAGCAGATTTTCAAAGCGTAAATTGCCATAGTAATTGACCTTGATTTAATCTCATCTTGCTGTTTTTGGAAAAAAACAAGATCGTTTTTTTGCTACATGAGGATGGGACACTTTTTTTTACAATGAATATTTCATTTCATTTACAAAATGCATCACAGATGGGTAAAACAACACAAATGGCTGCCCACACAGGTACAAGTGAGAGTTGTGTTTTCCTGTAAAGTTAACTAAAGTAAACCTAACTGGAACCAAAACAAAGTTCTAGCTCAAGGCTTGTTAACCAGTTCAAGGATTTTCCAAACAACTAGCAAGCTAAGCCCGAGCTTGTTGAGGTGAATTGAAATTTATGTTATCATTAAAATAATGTCGGATAACATACAATGTCAGATTTATACAAAATTTCATATGTCAGTTTGTTCATAGTATCCAAGCAGATTTTTGGTTACAAATGTAGGGTCCCTACCAAGCGGCAATGTGCACACGCTCACCATGACATTATCAGCGAGCGTGTGCTTTGAAAAGACTAACCACTTGAGACCGCCCACATGCGCTACAGTAACCCAATATTGTTGGAAACATACAATGGGCAATAAAACTTTAAAATAAAAGGACCGATGAACTCTCTTGATCTTGCTGTTCTGCAAGAAAATTCTTGCTCCAGGCCTGTGCTTCGTCTCAGAAGCAAGGGCTC
This sequence comes from Albula glossodonta, assembly GCA_019788955.1. Lineage (NCBI taxonomy): Eukaryota > Metazoa > Chordata > Actinopteri > Albuliformes > Albulidae > Albula > Albula glossodonta. The sequence continues at coordinate 184,015 of JAFBMS010000330.1, read as the reverse complement.
AAGCATCCTGCACAGCACAGTGCCTTTCTAGCATACTTTCTAGCAATTTTTGTAATTAGTAATGTAATCCATTGGATTACAAAATAAATGTAATCTAATCTGAATACTCTTTGATTACTTTTGGATTACTTAATTCAGACATTGAAAATATTGCACCTTATACTAAAAACATGGATGCAGCCACAAAAATTTGATAAAATCAACTTGTCATATGTTTAGTTTAGCTAGCTAGCTAACTACAGTGGAAATGAGTGATCAACATTCTATTTCTAGAGGAAAATAAGTGAAAATTGCACACAGTACAGTAGACTACAGCTAGCATCAGGAGTGCTCCGACTTCATACAATCATATTTGGTTATGCATGGCAAGACCTATATTTTCGAGATCCAATATCCGTAATTTGCTCAGTATTGTATGTTAGCTAATGAGCTAAGCCATTGCTACCAATATCAACCATTCTACTGTGGCAGACGCAAATCAGCTGTTGAGCACTGCAGTGAAAATGGTTGAAAGAAAAAGCTACAGCTAGGGCTGTGCAATATGAACAAAATCTCATACCCAGACATAGGTCATTTCATATCCCGATAGCAATACATATCACAATATTGCAAATTTTCTGTAAATTAAATTAATTAATATTTGATATAAAATGACCACATGGGAAGGCCTATTTCTTATTACATTTTGAATTTTATATACTCAACAAATAAAAGGTACTTACTCATATTTGATTATTTTTATCCTTTTATTGAGAACCTTTGTGCAAATTTTCAGTGAAGCATGTAACAAAATACTGATACAGGTATGCGTGGCATGACGTCTGTTCAGACAACGTCCGACTGCATATACATCCATATGTGTACGATGTATTATTATGTTACGTATGCAGTATTGTACGGTATTGACCTACTTAACCCATAAATCACCTTGCCAGATACATTAGCTGAAATATAGTGCTGTATGTATACAGTGTCTTGGCTATATAGTAAATACAGGTACACTATAGCTTTGCTAAGTATATACGATAATATGGTGTTCGCACAACGTCCACATAACGTCCTATTTAACAGATATGAATTAAGTATTATTACTTATCTTTACTTAAGTATGGATTACATAATTTGATGTAAATTTATCTAGACATATATATATATGCAGACTCTTTATGTATTATTTGTTAAATTATTTAAATATTTTATAATATTTTGTTACTTTTCATTTTGTGTTATCTGTTTATTTCTTTTAATGGTTTGTGTTCAGTAAATATGTGGGCTGGAAAACAGCATGAATGATGATGATCATATAAAGTTATTATTATAAACAGACAGATAGGTGTTACTCACCTGTGCAGACGGTGATGTGGACAGGCTCACTCTCCAGACCGGCGCTCTGCAGTACAGTACAGACTGAGATGCTGTACTCAGTCACAGGTCTCAGGTGGGACAGGACTGTGGGGTTCTCATCTGTAGTGATGGACTCTCTCTGCCCTCTGGAGTCCTCCCAGGTCACCCTGAATGTGTGGGGGACTCCCTCCATGTCTGTGGGTCTGTCCCAGGACAGACAGACTGATGTCTCCTGCACAGAGGTGATGTTCAGCTTCCCTGGTGGGGAGGGTTCTGGGGGATATCAGAATAGATATGTCAGCATTCTTACCAACACTGCAACAGTGGTGACACATGAACTGGAAATTGAGGATGCAAAAATCCTGCTTTTAAACTGACCATTGTCATGGTGCTTTGTGTCAGTAATGCTGTCTGATGCCATGTTTTTGTTTTTGTTTCCCTGTCCATGAGCTTTTGTTTTCATTCCCCCTTGTTACCTGCCCAGTTGATTACCCATTTGTCTCACCTGCCCTATTGTGCACCTGTGTCTCGTTGGCGCGTTAGTCTGTGTATTCAAACCCTGTCTTGTGTTTGTTCCGTGCGAGTTCATCTTTGTATTCCCTGTGATCAGTTTTGTTATGAGCCTTTCCCTGTTCTGACCTGCCTGTTTTTGATTCCTGTCTGTTTACCCAATTTCTGATTTTTGGATTGTGTCTCTGCCTGATTGCTGTGTTTACCTGGTTCGGACTTTGCCTGTTTTTGACTACTGCTTTGGATTCTGTTTTTGCCCTGACACCATGCTCTCCTGGTTTGACCCTGTGCCTGTTTTCGACTCTTTTTGGATTTGCCCTTCTGAATAAACTCTGGTTAATCTCATCCCTGTCTGCACTTGAGTTCATACTGCGTCCTGACACTTTGTTAGTTCAGGAATTACTGCAATGTGTCTCTACTGAGATATTCATGCATTTCCAATGACACATGTTACACTAACAGGCCTGCAGTGTGTTCCAGCTGCACAGTCCCCCATTTTATTTACTGGTGTTTTAATACCTTGTTTCCAGTCTTTGTGCATTTCTCCTAGTTTTGGAGTATTTTCACTAAATACTTGTTTGGAGTGTAGAAATAATCTTCTGTTGTTCATTGAGTACTCTTGGATTTTACCATCAGGACCTGTGGCATTATTTTATGGTTTTTCCTGAGAGTTTTGAGGCGACCGTCTTGATCAAATCTTGAGTCGCCTCCACAAAATTCTGACTGGACTCAGCTTGAAAAAGCATGTATAAAATGCATGTAAAAATATTTCTCATTTGTTACTCTAATGACATTACTCTGATGTCGCGTTGTATGTTACTCAGCATAACTCACCAGGAAATGCGATATCGAAGATAAATGCATGACAATACAGCTTGTCAGTTCCATGGAATACATACTTTTGTTCTGGCAACTGACAGTCACACATGAATATCGTTGTGGTTTTTTGGGTTTACCTCCAACGATAGTATTCTAATTTCTTTTTTCTTGCATTCAGAAGTCTACAGTGGTTTGAATATTAGCAATTTTATATCATTAATAGCTTGCATAATGAATAACTGAATGTGATATTAAGGCTATTTTAAAACAAAAGTGTTCATATAGACTATTTAGAAAATATAATGCACATTAATAAAAATGTAAAAGTCTGTAACTAAATGATATAGAATGTAGTAATATTTATTTATTTTCATTGCTTATTTGCATAAATTACATCACTCTATGATGAAATATTTCTTATATTGCACAACATGTACTTTTACAAAACCAATAAAAATTGATAAAGTAAAATCAAATTTTTAATTTACTTCTAATTCATTTTCTGAGTAGTTCTCTAAGATGATAACCTCATACATTTGAAGATGTAATACTAAATGACCCTATTCTCGACTCAAACTTATACTCTAATAATTCTTGGGATATTATCCAATGTACTTCAAAAACTCATTTAACAATGTTTCTTTTTTCATTTTTTGCTGCTGCTTCCTATTTTTCTTCAACACTCTACTCTGCTAAGCCCTTCTGCTCTCAGTTGTCCTCCCCAATTTTTTGAGTCATCAGCCGCCACTGCAGTATACATATATACATATACATTCCCCTTCAAAACTATAGGAGAGACGAGACCAATTCCTTTGCTTTGTTGTACACTGAAGACATTTGAGACAAAAGTTCAGAATTTCAGCTTTTAGTTCCTGGTATTTACATCTAGATGTTTTAAACAACTTAGCACATAGCACCTTTTATGTCAGACTGCCACATATTCATCATTTGATCTCAAACCCAAAGGTCTTCAGTGTACAACAAAAACGAAGGAATTGGCCTTGCCATTCCAATAGTTTTGGAGGGGACTGTATGAGAAACTCTGGAGCTTGGAAACAATGTTAAAAAAGAAGGGGGGAATGGGGAAGGGAGGAGTAAGGAGAAAAGGGAATCAATTTGCAAAGGCATCTGAAATGTAGGCTCATGCATTGCTTTCTTTAATTAAAAATAATAACTTGTAAAAAAGTTATTTAAAGTTGCAATATTAGGATATATCATGATATAATAGATGGACGTCAAGCAATCTGTGCCGATTAACCATTACATAAGTTAACTTACTCAACACTTAGCAACCTGACTTATTTGTGGTCAAATTTTACATGATTTTACACGAGTTTCAGGGAAATTCAAAAGCTAGTGTGCTAGCTTAACATAGATGTTACCAATATAATAACATATATTTTAGGCACAGGTTTTAGTTTGTTTTTCATTATTCCCCTAAATGTGATAAAAAAGGAGCAATTGGCTGTGTTTTAATTTCACCAATTGTTTTGCCGTTTGCTTTTCACTCCTCTACTCACCACCTGGCCAATTTGTATTATATAATGTACTCTGAGATAGTGATATAATACTGCAGTATACAATACCTCTGAACATAAAAAAAAAATCAGTTTCAAAATTATTACTTTGTTAGTTTGTGAGAAATGATTACCCTGAAAGTGTAATAAATTCCAAAGAATGTAATGAGGTATTACATTATCAGTAAAACGTTACAATAGTAGGATATTTTGTTACATTAATGTTATGTAATAATGTCGTAATTTCACAATAATGTAACAAAATATTAGGATATTTTGTTACATAAATTATTAACAAAATTATGTAACAAAATATTAGGACATTTTGTTACATTATTGTGAAATTACTGCCTCATTACATTACATTAAAGGCATTTGTTAGAGGCTCTTATCCATCTGATTCAGGTGTGAGGAGCTGCTGAAGATTCCCTAGATTGGAAGTATCCATCCTTTATTGCTAGTTGTGTGGTTGCTTAGATTTACTGCTTCCCTGTTATCTTCTCTGCTGCTAGTTTTGTTAAAATGTAGTTGTTGCCCTGTTTGAATTATTTTTAATTTATTTCTAGACTGGTGTCATGGCACCAAGAGACCTGGATCACACCTGACAACACCACAACTCCTGCAGCCCTCTCTTCCTCCTTCTTCTCTCACACCCCCCGGCCATCTGGCCGTGGTGGTGGTACTGGTTTGCTCGTCACACACTCCTGGAAATTCTCTGTTCTTCCCCTCTCTCACCTCTCCATCTCCGCTTTTGAATATCACTCTGTCTTAATTCACTATCCCATTAAGCTTTATTTTGTTGTTCTCTGCCTGGAAGCCTCCCAGTCTGCCGCCTTCCTACCCTTTCTCCACTTTTTCGACCTCTCCTTGCTGCACTCCCCTCCAACCCACAAGTGTGGCAATGTTCTCGACCTTGAACCCCTAAAAAATCTGAACAAATACAATAGGGTTTCAGCAGCTTCGCTGATTCTACCCCAAACGGTTCAAGAGTAATAGCCCAAAACGCGTTGTGGCTGTCTATAGTGCCACTATGCGGCCAATCAGGGTATTTTTATTACCTGAGTAGTGAGTGAACATAGAAACCTATCTACCAAATTTGGTAGCTACAGCTTCTATAGCTTTTGCTGTGCAAACACTTTTAGGACAGAAAAAATTAAAATCAGAACAGATACAATGGGCTTCAGCAACTTCGTTGCTTGAACCCCTAATAATAAAAAAAATCGGAAAAAATATAATAAGGTTTCAGCAGCTTCGCTGCTTGAACCCCTAATAACAATAGTTACTATAATTATTTGTGTACCTAAGTGGTTCCCATAGACTAGTAAATATAGTTAATATAATCGGTGACAGTAAAATATGGTAAAACAGATCAATAAAGCAACTAATGATAAATAAGTGTGAAGTGTAACAGGGTGTAAAAGTATGTAAGTATAGGGATAGGTAAAAAGATGAACACAAATAACATAACATAAAACAGGAAACAAATAAAAATCAACATGCTATCAGAAGAATTAACTCGAAATTCCTAGAAATAACCGCGATTCCTATAAGCAAATATACCAATATGTTTAAATGGTGATTTAAAAAAAAAATGAGCTCAACAGAAAATTCTATTTCATGTTGTGTGGATGATTGAGGTTAAGGGTAGCGTAATTGTTACATTTCAAGATTCAGGAAATGTAGTGCTATTCTTTTTTTTTTTTTTTCGCTAGTTCTTTGGTAGCAAGAGGATGATATTCAAATAAAGTTAAACAGGTGGGCAAGCGAGCAAGCATCGCCGTGCATTCTGGGCAATATCACTGCTGGAAGGGATGTTTTTGAATGAGGAAAACTGAGGGCTTGCGCACTTGCTTAAACTGCAATAGAATCACCCTCCTGGTGGCAGCCATCTTACATCCAGGACTTTTTGGGGATTCCCCTCCTCCATTGAAGGGTGAGTGAGCACGAAGAAGCAAGCATTTCTTTTTCGAAATGCAGCCCTTGTTAAAATAAACCTGCCAGTGGCCGTTAACTCTGGCACTCTCTCCGTCTGTCTACTTCTTGCCACCCTGCCTATACCATACAACCCCTGTCTGTGTGAGGCCTGCTTCTCTCAGCTGTGTCCTCTGGGTTTAAAGGGGCATTTTGATGTCATGATAAGGCGAAAGCATGCCAAGAATAACATCTTACAGATTTCATCGTTCATCTCTGTTTGTGAGGTAGTTCAGTTTTTTTAATGCAGCATTCACAAGCAAATGTTATGTAGTCATAGGTCGATGGTTACGATTTTTTCACTTGCCATTGAAAGACAGATCTGCAATAAGTCAGCTTTAAATAAAGTGTTTATATTTTAATGTTCAATGTAAGTAAGTGCTTTGGCTAACAAGGTAGTTTAATAAACTATTTTGATTTTTAAACTCAGCTCTAGTGACGAGTCATTAATTACAATATGTCGCCTGAAACAGCTGCTTTCGTTCACCAGCTCCATTGCAAAAATGAAAATTTGTTTAGGATGGTATTGAAAATAACACCGCCAACATTTCAAATACAGTAATACAGGCCAAGCCTACATTCATGTAAAATTTTAAAGGTCTCTGAAACCTTTGGCACAAGCAGTTAAAGCTCTGCATATTGTATCTTAACTCTCCACATAAGGTCTCATTGTATGCAGATGATTGGTTGTTGTTTCTATATGATGTCAAACTCAGTTCCACACTGCCTTTCTTTATTTGATAAATCAGGACCAATTTGTGATGCAAACCTAAATCAATCCTCATGCCTCCAACTGCTGAAGTGAGAAATTAAGACATACCATCCATGATCCTAGGTAACAGACATTTTTAAGTATTCAGATTTAACCCTTTAAAACCAATTTCTAATTGTCTCTTCTGCATCTTAAGTTGTCCTGTTGGGCTTTTCAAAAGGACACTTAGAAAACACTGAGAAAAGTGTTTCACGTACATCGCTAACTGAGAGCTGGGTAAGTCTGGTGATTATTTGTGTTAAGCCCAGGATTTTCCAATTCACAAATTCAGGCAGACTTGTTACAAGTGAAACAGAGTCTAAAGCCCCAACCTGTAAACACCCAAGTAAGTCACTCAGTGAAATCTCACACAAACTTAACAGCATCGTTGATTGCATCGTTACTTCAAGAAGTTGTTGTTTATGAAGGAGCTATCACTGTACGGAGAGCATTTAGAAGGGCATGTGTTAGCAGAGATCAAGAAGATTCTTAAGATAGCTACTTTAGGATAGCTTTTTGTGGTTAAACTACATTCTCTAGTTAAAAAAGCAGACGTACAATAAAGTTATTTATAACATATGAAGTTATAATAAGCAATACAGTTTCATATGGATTTTTTACCTGCAGTTGTTGGTAAAAGCCCTGAGACGTCATAAAAATAATATAGTTTTTAATATTTCAGTGTGGTCGAAAGCACAACAATTCAAATATCAGGGGCTCTCAAACATTTTAAAATTTACCTGAATTAGTCACTCTGTTGTGAATGAGAATCTTATTACGCTTTTAACTGCAATTCAAAAATGAAAACACTGTTGCACCTCAAAAACTAATTCTGTTTTTGAGGTGCAATTCATCTCCCTTTACTGCAGAGTGGGTGCAGGCATTATCCAAGATTATTTAATGCTGGACTGACTAAACAAGCCCAGGTTTGCTTGCTGAGATAACTTGAACCGACCAATTTCTCCTGGATTGCTAAAGCAATGCATGTCAAAGGGGTGGTATTTCCCCTTAAGGAAGTTTTTAATTAATTAAACTTTATGTAATGGTTATGCTCCTTCATTTCCGAAAATGTTTTTCCTCACATGGGCAAATTATGGCAAGTGTAAATTATTCTTTACTTTTGCTTTCTATCAATTTGTCATAAGTAAAATTATTATATATTAAAGGATGCAGAAGTGAGTACTGAACATACAGTTGTGCTCAAGAGTTTACATACCCTGGCAGAAATTGTGAACTATTGGCCATTTTTTGAAAAAACATGACTGATCATGCAGAAAACTTTTCTTTTATTTCGGGATAGTGGTCAGGTGAATCCATTTGTTATCACATAGTTGTGTTTGCCCTTTCTAAATCATAATGGTAACTGAAACCACCCAAATGGCCCTGATCAAAAGTTTACCTACCCTTGAATGTTTGGCCTGATAATATTCACATAAGTTGACACACACAGGTTTAAATGGCTGTTAAGGGTAAGTTTCCACACCTGTGACCTGCTTGCTTGTAATTAGTGTGTGTGTGTGTAATTAGCTCTTGGGAGACCCCTGAACATTTCATCCAGGGCTGCACTGACTTTGCTGGGTACTGAGCCATGGGGAAAGCTAAAGAACTGTCAAAGGACCTGTGAGAAAAGGTAGTTGAACTGTATAAATCAGGAAAAGGACATAAAAAGATATCCAAAGATCTGAGAATGCCAATTAGTAGTGTTCAAACTCTGATAAAGAAGTGGAAAATTAGGGGTTCTGCTGATTTCAGCCACAGCTGCCAGAAAAATTGTTCGGGATGCAAAGAAAAACCAACAAGCAACTTCAGCTGACATAGAGGCTTCTCTGCAAAAAAGTGGTGTGGCTGTTTCAAGATGCAAAATAAGGAGGTACCTGAAGAAAAATGGGCTGCACGGTCGAGTTGGCAAAAGAAAGCCGTTACTACGCCAATACCACAAAACAGCCCGCTTACAATATGCCAAACAACACCTAGACAAGCCTCAAAACTTCTGGAACAAAGTCATTTGGAGTGATGAGACCAAAATTAAACTTTATGGTCACAACCATAAATGCCTTGTTGACGCCCCTCCAAACATAGCGTTTATGGTTGTGAGCATAAAGTTTAAAAGAACACCATCCCTACTGTGAAGCATGGAGGTGGATCTCTGATGTTCTGGGGGTGTGTGAGCTACAGTGGCACAGGGAATTTAGTCAAAATTGATGGCAAGATGAATGCAGCATGTTATCAGAAAATATTAGAGGACAATTTGCATTCATCAGCCCTGACTCTGCACATGGGACACACTTGGACCTTCCAATATGACAATGATCCAAAACATAAATCCAAATCGACCCTTCAGTGGCTAAAGCAGAAAAAAGTGAAGGTTCTGGAGTGGCCATCACAGTCTCCTGACCTCAATATCATTGAGCCACTTTGAGAGATCTCAAACGTGCTGTTCATTGAAGACAACCCCAGAATTTATGGGACCTGGAGGCTTTTTGCCAAGAAGAATGGACAGCTTTAGCACCTGAAAAAATAAAGGGACTCATCCACAACTATCACAAAAGACTACAAGTTGTCATTGATGCTAAAGGGGGCAATACACAGTCTTAATAACTAAGGGTATGCAAACTTTTGTACAGGGACCATCTCAGTATTTTCTTTATTATGTTTTGTTTACTGATTGTGCTATTTTGTGATGCCTTGTAGTTTAATATGAATCCCATTACAAATAAAAGGAATGTGTTTTGCCTGATCACTCATGTTTTCTTTAATGAATGGTACACATCGTACAAATTCTGCCAGGGTATGTAAATTTATGAGCACAACTGTGTATATATATAGATATTTAGATTATTGGGATTTTTCTATTTTTGTTTTGTGGGGGCCATGTGGTGGGGGGCCCAGGCAGGTTTTGAGCCTGGGCTGCTGTGGTAAGGCCTCAGCCTTATGTGGTGTGTGCGCTCTACTGGTTGAGCTACCAGGGCACCCCTGAACAAGTTTTTGCGCATAAACTCAGCCTTCCTGTCACTTCCTGTTACCCTTTTTCCTTTGGGCAGGCTCATAACGAATGTGTAGGTTTCTTTCTGTTTCATGACAACACTGAAGCTGTATATGAATCCTGTGCTGATACACAATGCTTTCTCCTTACTGTCTCATTTTGTTTTTATGTGCCCATGTCACCAGTTGGGCTCGGTCCCTGAACATGCCACCCACCCTCCTCTAGTATTGGATCCAGCCACCTCACCTAGGACTGCAACCCTCAGAGTGATCCAAGGTAAATGGCAATTAATGCAAATGTATTTTTGTACTTGGTCATTTTGTACCTATGCTGTATTTTGCACCATGATTGTGACCCTATGACCAACTGTGTAATTACATTTTCCTGTCTTTTCTGAACACATACTTATCAATACTAGAATTATTTTCATTCCTTTTGGCATTTGTGATTAATTATGACCCTCTAAGCACTAAGACAATAAATGAAAATCGCAGGGTGCCACTTTTTTTTTACAACATGCTCAAAAATGAAAACCTGGGCTAGCCCACTGCATTTTAGGTGGTACTATGGATTTGTGTTGTGACCATTCAAATGCAAACACAGAGTAACATAAGCCTCACTCTGTACCCCATATCCATGTCCATACTTACGTGTGTGTGCCTGTGCTGAACAGGCCCTGCTCCTGCTGCCGTTATGAAGCACTGTGCAGATGCTGAAGCTGTACTCCACCCCTGGCTTCAGATCACACAGGTCTGCTGAACTGCTGTTGGATCCAGTGGTCTGTTCTTTGCGTTCCTCTCCATCACAGGTGTAGGTGATGCTGTAGGTGTAAGAGACTCCCTCCATCTTAGTGGGAGTGTCCCAGCACAGCCTCACTGATCTGCTCCTCACCTCCTCCACCCTCAGCCTCTCTGGAGCAGACGGCTCTGCAGTGGAGAGAGAAGATGAAGATGAGTCACAAGATAGCAGCTTCACCTGATAATTAAACTACTCTGTACATAACCTCAAATAATTATACTGTATATAGACCCGTATAACTACACTGTACATAACCTCAAATAATTATACTGAACATAGACCCACATCTACACTGTACATAACCACATACAGCTACACTAGCTTTTGAGTGGCTCATAGGATAAAATGTTTGCCTGGAAGCCCTGAGGTTGTGTATTTCAAATCCCATGCTGTACATAACCATATATAACTACACTGTGTAACTAAACATTTTAGTTTTGATACTCCTGACTTCCAGAGGTAGTTAAACACACATCAGACACTTAGGTGGGGTGTTACATACTTGTGCAGACAGTGGTGTGGACAGGCTCACTCTCCAGACCGGTGCTCTGCAGTACAGTACAGACTGAGATGCTGTACTCAGTCACAGGTCTCAGGTGGGACAGGACTGTGGGGTTCTCATCTGTAGTGATGGACCCTCTCTGCCCTCTGGAGTCCTCCCAGGTTACCCTGAATGTGTGGGGGACTCCCTCCATGTCTGTGGGTCTGTCCCAGGACAGACAGACTGATGTCTCATACACGGAGGTGATGTTCAGCTTCCCTGGTGGGGAGGGCTCTGGGGAATATGAGGACAGATACATCAGTATTCTTACACAGGAAAAATGACGGAGTACAGGGTGTCCTCGACTTACGAACGAGTTCCGTTCCTACGACTTGTCATAAGCCGATTTTCGACGTACGTCGGAATTTATACCTAAATTATACCTAAGTTAACACCTTAAGTCACTCACTCTGTACACACAACACATGAAGGACATATAAAATACAGTAATTAAATGAAACAGCAATAAAAAAAGAGAGAATAATTTCTTATCTTTATTTCTGTGTTCGTATTTACGAACCAAACTGCGTAGGTCGAAACTAGGTTTTTTAAATAATTTGTGGAAGTGCGTCGTAACCACGAAACGTCGTAACTCGAGACCATCGTAACCCGAGGACTCCCTGTATATGACTATCGGGGGATATAGCTATATATTGGAATTAATAATTATGTCAGTTTTTATAAATGAAAAACATCCTTTTTTTCTTTTTCTGACAAGACATCTCAAAATCAGAGCTGTGTTGTCTTTTCAAAAAATTGCAGTAGTATCATGTAACCCCGCCTTTCTCAAACTCCTTTGTGCTAGGGCCCAATCATGTACCGCTTTGAGTTTATAAGGCCCACCCCACCTCCCCGACCCTACAAATATGAAACCCACACACACACACATTAATGTTTGATGGATTGCTTTTATACAGATAGAATTTATTCATTTTTATACCAATAATATATTTTTATACTTTGTTTTATAACAGCCCTACATTCCCATCTGGGCCTACATTTGACAGTGTGGGCCTAACTCTATTCGGTCAAGAAATCTAAGCCTACTTTGACTAGGCCGACATTATTGTGAACAAATATAAGGTTTTTTTGCTTCCTCCATAACTTAGAAATTAAGATATGCAATGCTAAACTGTAAACATTTTATTCATTTTGTAATTGCTTTGGCATTTGTATGTGTATTTTGTATACACTATATGCACATACTCTGACATAAATTTGCTCTGCCTTACATTTCTACATGGCGCAAGACTCTCCCTAATTTTACAGTCTTAACCATGTGCTTGCAGTAAGTAGTTTTTGAGATATTGACGCTTATAAAAACATATTGGTGTATGTTATGTTAGGCATGTTTTTAGCAAATTTATTTTAAAGGTACCTACCAATGATCCAAACCCTCCATTTTTATTTTCTTTAACCAAAAGAATGTATAATTAATGGGTCTTATTGTGCCAAATAAAGTTAAAATTAAAGTACATAGGGGAGAACGGGGTAAATAATGCCAGTGGGTAAAATGAGCCATCCCCTGTATCTAGGCACCCACACTCAAAATTAACCATGTGATCACAGATTAAGGAAGAGCATTTCTTTCCACCCAGGCTGTGATGGAGATGAGCATGTGGAAAGAGTGGTAAGCAAACCAGGACCAAAAAAATTATTTTTGTCCTGCAAAAAATAAAAAAATATCATGAATCTTGTATCTTAACAGAAATAAAAGTTTGGAACATGATTGCATAATAGTTTGTTAGTTAGTTAAAATTGAGGTTATAAACTTAAAACACAAGCACAAAAGCCAATTAGCATTAGTGTGTCAAGCAGTTTTGTCAAAATGGAGGTTTTGGGGTAAAATGTGCCACCAACCCAGGGGCAAGTTGGCCCAATGGCTCACTCCACAGTTCACTTTTCAACACTGCATGGGAAGACAAACTCATTTTCTCTCCTTGCTGCTCCACCACCATTGAGGGGATTTAGTAGTTTTTCACAAAATCTTTTTTGAGATGGATCCTTCATCCATTGGTCTGAATGTGAAAGTTGGTTTTCTTAGCACAGGGCACACTTGAAAAGTAGAATGGGGAGTGAGCCATAGTGCCAGAACCTGAAGATAAAACACCATCATAATACTTCACCTGAGTTACTTCTCTCTTATAGCCACACACAAGCACAGCACACATATACTCATATTCTCTCTCTCTCTCCTGGACACACTCACCCACAAACCAACATTCTCACACACATATTCACACACAGCAGCAGCATACACAGAGAATTTACCTGATGTGATATAATGTCAGCATGTGACAGTTCAACCCATTTCTCAGAAATGGTCATTTGATATGCAGTCAATTCGATGTGGCAGTTTTTACCCCACAGTGCTAAACTGACCCCACCCACATACTCAATCTATCCCTGCCTGGAGGCAAGTTGTACCAAATAACCAACTTTTTATGCCTCATACCTCTTAAACTGCATTACTTCTCTTAGTTCTAGTTATAATAATTCCTAATTATTTAACCTCTCGGTTCCTTGTATAGAGGCTATACGAGTAGATTCACAATGACATTTGGGCAATAGTTCACACTTATTGACATTCAAGGATAACCCAGACGCTTTGCAAACAACATCTACGGCTTCCAGGGCTTTTGTGAACATACTCACAATAAGTATTTCCAATCAATAGTTGTATGACTGATTTGCAATGCACAAATGACGATAGCCAGGGTCATGTCATGATTTGTTCATATTGATGAACAGTAATGCTGGAAATTAACTCCGACAATCTCAGTCAGCCACTCATTGAGGGAGCTCAGTGATGGCACCCCCAGGCTGCCGACCATTGCTCCTACTTGCCTGTTGGGGAAATATATGCCTGTTTGCCTCAAACTCAATGTCAATTTTTTTTTCTTTTTTTTCCATTTTTTTCTTGATTTCGATCTGCATGTGTGACTCTCTACACCTGAGGAATTGACAGCCACGGTAACCTCCTGCTATGCAAGGTTTTTTTTGTATTTGCTAACCCAGTGCCGTGGCCTCCTGAAATTAATTTTTTTTCTAATCTCTATTTATGAGGCTAAAGTTTAGATTTCACATTCAGAAACATTTGTTTCCCCTCTCTTTGCTGCCATTATTGCATTTAAAAGTCATTGCTTTTTCCCTGCACATTATTTATAGATCTTGCTTAATTTATTTAAATTTCTGAGCATCATATATGCTTAAATGTAGGTGTTTCAGGGTGTGGTTGTTTTGCGAGTTCACACATGCACAGCTGTAAGATTAGTTGTGATTTATATGGCAAGGAAAGAGGGGCACAGGTTTATGGGGCACTGGGACTTCTTTTGGAATGAGGGTGTCCTGTGCAAGCAGTCAGGTCACCTTGTACAAGTCATCGAGGTGACCTGTGCAAGTAGTCTACAGTCTTAGACACGACTACTTCATGGGAAAAAACTGGAATGTTCTCAATTTGAAAAATTGTTTGAAAAAGATTTGGGAGTTTAATCTGACCAAAGCTTAACAGGATCCAGACAGTGTGCAGTAGTGTTAAAAATGCCAACATGATGCTTGGATATACAGTGGTACCTCGACATATGAGTTTAATTCGTTCTGTGACCGAGGTGGTATCTCAGTTTGCTCGTATTTTAAATTAATTTTCCCCTATTAATCCGTTCCAGCCCCCCAAAAACCACACCAATTTTTTGTTACGTGTTTTTAGATCAGAAAAATGTATAAATGTATAAAAAAAACAATATTTAATAATGTAAATAAATAAACTGTTTTTATTAAGTGTATTTACCTTGAAGATCAGACGAAGATGCTGGCGGAGGTGGAGGAGATTAGCGGAGGAGGAGGAGGAGATTGGGGGAGTTTTTCATTTCGTTCTCTATTGCTTAACTTACTCGCTATACACTTATTGCTACAATTTATTGCTAAATTTAACTTACAAACTATGCTGCACTTTATCGCTAAACTTACTTGCTACTTTTTTTTTTCGTTTCACTTAATCATCTTCTTCTTCACTGACTTTTGCCTTTTTTGCCACACTGTCCTTGCTTCCACTTGCAGGGCATTTAAATATAAACATGTCCAAGGAGGTTTGTTTCTTTCTCCCTTTCAAAATTTTTCGAAAATGAGTGAGGCAAGTGTCCTTACACAGCACCAACGCACGACCTGTTGCAACTTTTTCAGGGTGTTTCTTTTCAATAAACTGAAATTTTCCAAATTAAACAAAATGCGAAAACAAAAGCAACAGCGATACAACTGAGATGCTTGCACGGCCAGATAACCATGTGAACTGAACACTCGCTGCAGCGGGTGGCGTAAGCTCGCCGGCTCGTACCTCAGATCTTGGCACGCATTATAAAGCAAAAAATAGGCCAAGCGAAGGCTCGTATCTCGGAAAATACATTAGTTGATTCACTTGTAAATCAAGCTATCACTGTATAGCAAAAACTACTGATTATAAATCTAAGGAGGGTATATTAAAATTATTCAATGCTTTAGTCAGACCTCACTTGGAATACTGTGCGCAGTTCTGGGCACTGCATTTCAAGAAAGACAGTGTCTTTTGAAAAAATACAAAGAGGGCGTAAAGAACTGATTCTTGGGACGAAATATAAAGGCTGTCAGGAAAGACTTAAGTTACTTAACTTATCTAGACACCGCCAAATAGCAATAATACAGTGATTTCAGTTAGATTGATTTCCACTTAAAATGCTGAAAAAATTATGTAAAACAAAATGGTATTACCTTTCTGGTTTGAAAATGAAATTATCTTTCTGAAACATCCAAAATGATTTAATGCAATGTCTTTACCCACAGTTTAAGGTATTGTGCAAACTTCTTGTACAGCCCACAAAATTGAAGTTGCACTCCGATATCTTGGTGGCAACCTGCCAAGGTCGCATATTATATCAGTTAAGTTCTTTCGTCTCACTGCTCTGCTCTCTCTTGCTGCCCTCCTGGTTGGTGCATGTGGATGCAGAAACCCAGAGCCGTTGATTGACAGAGTTGCATCAACTACATTGACTTTAATAGGATCAATTATCCCACAACAATGGCAGACCATTGAGGTTTGAATAGTTCCTAACAGTGGCCAGTCACAAGCAGAGTTTTCTGTTCTGTGAGGCATTTGTAAAACAAAAGATAAAACCGGTTTAGCCAGCATCATTTTCCCTCACCACGATGGACAGGATTTTAAAAAAATCCATCACAGTATTCCATTTTTATATGTTTATGTCAGGACTTTGTATCTGCAGTAACTCCACAACTAAAATGTTAAATATAAACGAGCATCTCTTATGAAAACTGAACTAGTAATAGCTTCACAATTGCAATGTTAAATGCACCTGCAACACACTTTCAGTACAAGATATTTACATTCCAAGACAACTGGGTTCTGTAAGTTTATTGGTTATAATCTGTTGAGGTCTAATAAACTTAAAATAATGTATCTGCCCATCAAAACTTGAAGCTTACATATTCATTGACTGGATAACATAAGTCCATAATATCCCTCTTTTTAAAAAACAATTCTTATCGGGAAATTCCTTGAAGACCAGGTTGCCAATGTCAGGACTTTTTCCTTCCCCACCAGGGGTCACCAGAGAGACTTTTTGTTCCTTATCTGTGTTATGCCCATTCTGTTGATTGTCCCACCTATGTCTCATTTACCTTGTGTCATGTGCATTGTTTCCTTATTGGTTTGTGTATTTAAACCCTGTGTCTTTGTCTCTGTCATTGCTTAGTCTTTGCTGTTACTACCTGCTCCTGTGTACCCATTTGACCTAAGCCTGCTTTGTTGTTTTATTTCACTGTTTGCCTGGTTTTGACCTCATTGCTGTTATGAATTTACCCTTTTGGATTCTCCTATTGGACTTGTTTGCCTCTTTATGGACTGCTCTTTGTGTTTGATCTGGACTGGTTTTTGGATTTCTCCTATCAAACTATATTCACTGTCTCTGCAGTTAGGTCCACTCCAAACCCTTGTAGCTCTGTGGTTAGTGCTGTGGTCTTCCAGTTGAGAGTCCTGTGTTTAAGACCCAATAAGGACTTGGGCTCCTTACTATAGTTTATGTCTTTTGAATATTTAACTTTACCTGCAGTGTCAGTGGTAGGTTAGCTTATGTTACCAGCTAATACATTCAACATTTCAGCATTCACCATGAATGAAGTGGGAACTGAAGTGGGATGCTATGTTTACCAGACACCGTATTATAATTATAGCGTATTACTTCTCAGTCAGTATTACAGGTAAGTTTTAGTTTAGCTAACATGTAGGAATTCATTAGGGATGAGATGCATATTACATTGTTAGATGTAGCTAGTTAGCAAAAGGAAAAACTCCCTTGACAGACAGGAAGAAACCTTGAGCAGTTCCTGGCTGGGAGGGGGAGTCCATCTTGTTCTGCCCGACACTGGGCAGACAAGAGTTATACAAAAGATTTAATGCAGGATTATATGCAATATGAAGAATAATGACCTACATGAGCAGCCATAATCCCCATTAGTGTGAGATATGCATATTTGGCATCTCTTGATTGTCTGAATCACAATTATATACATCTGAGTACTACAAACTAATGCAAGGATTACTATAATTTTTCAGGGCTACTGTCTAGTGCCATGTGGTCATACCTGTGGTCACAGTCGCATAAACATGTTGGCTTTGAGTGCCTTTGTCTCCGATCGTAGCCACATTGAAGGTGTACTCTTTCCCTGCACTGAGGGACTGTATTTTAATGTGATTGACACCTATAACTTTGCAGTTGTGTTGCTCTGTGTCACTGATACAGGTCACTCTGAATCTCAGAGACTGTATGTCTACCCCTTCTGGCACCTTCCAGCTCAGAGACACGGAATCTGACTCCACTGAGGAGAACTGTATCTTTCCTGGAGGAGGGGGTACTAGGAAGAGAAAGAGAATTCATTTTAACACCTTTGTTATTCCATTCCTCTGCCAATTACATTCCTGTCCCCAGATTGTAAACCAATCACAGATTGGGAAAAAATTAAAAGCCAGATTGTGATTGTTGGTGTCACTCCAATCAAGAAGCAAGGACCAATTCACCCTCCATGACTGTATACAAAACATTCTTATAACACCACAAATCAATGAACTGTGACAAGTCATTCATGGCTGAAAAGGTCATTCATCCTCTTATGCTGCACCCACACGACATTCTGCCCTGCTTTCTCCTCAAAATGCTTTTAAATTGCCATTTTAGCAAAGCCATGGTTAAAAGTGAACCAACAGGCACTTTGTTCAGGGTTTTAGTGTGTATTTAAACCCTTAAATTAAGCTATATTAAAAAATATCTTATAGAGACCCCAGGTTAAAAATGTCTGCCCTACTTAACAATAAACTATAAAGACAAGAGAGTCACATGAGACATGGAAGTTGTAGACCCACCTTCTGCTGAAGCTGGTGTCGGATGATTCTGTTCGAGCCATTCATCAACTCTCTTACAGTGGAAACCATTACCCAGCACCAGCAGTGTACATGGGGCACACACAAAAACACACAAACGTTTACAGATGAAAGACAGAATCAATGTAGTGGAGAGAGATTTACCTTAGCAACACTGTTCTCTAACGTGGCTAGAGAGACAGAGTGGATATGCAGCGTTTCCTGAGTTAGTTCAACGCAAAACTGCACCTTGAACATGTACCTTTATTATATGTGCAAACTGCAGGCATCTGCTGAATGATATTTCCATGAATGTTCAAAATTACAAAATTACTATTTGAAAGTTTGAGTACACTGTGTGCTGTATGCTCTCACTGCATCTGTGCTCTTTTTTTTATGGAATTTCCTCCCTTTTCTCATCCTGAACATAAACCTAACATAAACCAGAGCTGTTCAGTAAACAGCAGCGACCTGCTCCCACCAACTTGAGAGGAGGATGCTGTGGCACGATTCCTCTGACTCATGTGACTGGCCCTCGCTTCTTTACACACTGCAGGCACACCACCAATCACACACGATACTATAAGCCTGACCAGGCTGCTCCAGATGGCGCCAATCTGACTTTTTGCTAACTTTTTAATGTTGAGACTAGTTTTTCCTGACAGTCACCAGTGGCGAACATCCCTCATAAGCAAAAAAAATGCAGAAAAGGTATGCACAGCAGCAAGCTTAAAGTCTGTGGTGAACTCTTTCAATTTCCCCTGTGACTGCTTACCCTGCTATGCTATCAGATGCACTCCTGGACTGTCTTGCTCTGTCCTCAGCAGTGTGCACGCATGCATGCACGCACGCACGCATACCCACCCCCCTCTGGTTTCATGCTATGTAAATAGCCTGCTTGTACTAATAAGTCTTGCTAAGAAAGAAAAGAGTACTCTTTGCACTCCATGCTACATAAATACCCTGCTCCTGCAGACTTTGTAGAACAGACCAACCATTCCCAGTGTCCCTGGCTCATAACAGACCACATCATGCCCTCTGTGTGACTGTGTTAAGCACACACTGCAGATGCGTCTCTGGTCAGTGTTACAGAACAGCTCCAGAACTCTGTGGTGCTGTGGGCACAGTCTGTGATGCTGGCACGGTGTAGTGCCGTCTGACATGCATCCCACAGTAGGAGGCAGTGCAGGTCACACAGAACTTCACAGCTCTTACCTCCCTTTCAGTGCAGAAGTCACGGGCTAAAACCCCAGGACACGCCCCACTGAAACAGATGATAGCAGAAAGAACAGGTGTGACCAAGTGCAAGATTTAGATCCAACACGATGCGTTATGCGGCAAATAAAATAAATATCCACGAATTTTATTCTACATGTACAGAATCATCATAATACAGTACCTCTTGTCTTTATTTTATACAGTAGATACTTATTTTTATTTACTATTCTTATTATTATTCACAGCACATGGAGACAGAGCTTCCAGTTAACCTCATCCTCTTACTGCAGCTCTAACTCACAGCACATGGAGACAGAGCTTCCAGTTAACCTCATCATCTTACTGCAGCTCTAACTCACAGCACATGGAGACAGAGCTTCCAGTTAACCTCATCCTCTTACTGCAGCTCTAACTCACTCCACATGGAGACAGAGCTTCCAGTTAACCTCATCCTCTTACTGCAGCTCTAACTCACAGCACATGGACACAGAGCTTCCAGTTAACCTCATCCTCTTACTGCAGCTCTAACTCACAGCACATGGACACAGAGCTTCCAGTTAACCTCATCCTCTTACTGCAGCTCTAACTCACAGCACATGGAGACAGAGCTTCCAGTTAACCTCATCCTCTTACTGCAGGTCTAACTCACAGCACATGGAGACAGAGCTTCCAGTTAACCTCATCCTCTTACTGCAGCTCTAACTCACAGCACATGGAGACAGAGCTTCCAGTTAACCTCATCCTCTTACTGCAGCTCTAACTCACTCCACATGGAGACAGAGCTTCCAGTTAACCTCATCCTCTTACTGCAGCTCTAACTCACAGCACATGGAGACAGAGCTTCCAGTTAACCTTATCCTCTTATTGCAGCTCGAACTCACAGCACATGGAGACAAAGCTTCCGGTTAACCTCATCCTCTTACTGCAGCTCTATCTCACAGCACATGGACACAGAGCTTCCAGTTAACCTCATCCTCTTACTGCAGCTCTATCTCACAGCACATGGACACAGAGCTTCCAGTTAACCTCATCCTCTTACTGCAGCTCTAACTCACAGCACATGGAGACAGAGCTTCCAGTGAGGTTCAGTAAAACCATGTTTACTGTCAGCCATAATACACTCCATATACTCCGGAGTGTGACATAATACACCAAACCAACACCTGAGGTTGACATGGGACACCCCTTTACTCCTGAATGTGGCTGTTGACACTTCTATACAATGATAATGCAGTGTATGTATGAACCTGTTCACTTACCTTGGATCTCCTGAGAATCCTCCACTGAAAGTGATTGGCATTCCCATTGAGTTGTCACTCTTCATGGACACATAGCTGGGTACAGGTGACCCTGCTCTTTCCTGCTGGATGCTGTCAGAGAACACAAGTATTGTACATTTGTATAAAGGACGATTTGGTGATTGCTAATGAAAATAGAATAGCATATATTTTTAAATATCAATTTAAAAAGTTGTTTTGCTTTTAGGATTTAACTTTAAGAAAAACTGTGTAGGCACCGCATGTGATATACCAACACTGAAAAAGCAACAAAGGAGAGGGAAGTGCAGAGTTAAAAACAGGGAGGGGAAAAGCAGAATCTTGAGTTAGGTGGTGTGGCGGGGCAAGAGGAGGTGCCCCCCTCCAGCGCCGCACTGCCTACCGACGGTCATCTCAAACCGCCACTGGGAAGACATGTTCAGCACGCAGAACAGCGCCGGGCGTGCAGCCAAAGCAGCAGGACCCTGGAGAGCGCCGTTGGGCTGCAGACAACCCCAACAAGGAACACCTGCAGCCCTTCAGCAATCAGCCCAGCTGCCGCTACTCCAGGGTGATTGCAGGACTACCAAATTCGCCGCGGTCCCATGTTCGAGGAGAGATACCGTCTCCGCTCTTGGGGTTCTAACCAGCTGTATTTCTTTGCTCTTCACAGACTCTGGCTAGCTGAAGGGAGTACGAGGTTCGCAGAGGGAGATTGCCTGCCTGCCGGTCCTTCGCCATTGTTTGTTTGTTTTTTACTGCTGGTTGTGTTGTTTGTCGCAGCTGTATCTTAGCTGCAGGCTGTATTCCTTTTGTGTTTTCTTTATTAAAACAGGCTGCAACCTGGCAAACTCACTCACTCTAGTGTTTGTGCTTCATTGTGCCGTCCCACCTTGCTGAACCTCCCCGTTCAGCGTCACAGTGGGAAAAGACTTCCATCTCCACCCTCTAAAAACACTTACTGCAGCTGTAACTCACTGGAGATGGCGACAGAGCTTCCAGTTACCCTCATCCTCTTACTGCAGCTCTAACTCACAGCACATGGAGACAGAGCTTCCAGTTAACCTCATCCTCTTACTGCAGCTCTAACTCACAGCGCATGGAGACAGAGCTTCCAGTTAACCTCATCCTCTTACTGCAGCTTGAGAGCGGCGTTGAGCTGCAGACAACCCCAACGAGGAACACCTGCAGCCCTTCAGCAATCAGCCCAGCCATTTTTATTTTCAAGTGCAGACTGATGACTCACCTCTTCAGGCTGCACCTCTCACCTCCCCTCCCTTACTCTATGTAATGTGTCTATTCTTATTATTTGCTCTTGATCTGTGATTGTTTTTTTTTAAACTAGGCTATTTGCTCTTAATTGGTTATTGTTTTTCTTTTTTTAAACTAGGCTATTTGCTCTTAATTTGTGATTGTTTTTTAAACCAGGCTGTTTACTTTCTCTTGGTCTCTAGGGGAGTCCTGATCTATTCGATCACCTTGGCACTTGGGACTTTACCCCTCTCTAGGTTTATCTTTGCACTTTTTGTACTGTTCTTTTGCACTTTGCCTTGTAAGTCGCTCTGGATAAGAGCATCTAACAAATGCCCGTAATTTAATGTAAATAAAAGGCCTCTGGCCCATTTTTGTTGACATTTTTGTTGTGTTTTGCCTACCACTCACCACCTGGCTCAGTGTCCACGCCTACCACTGCACCACAATATCTGATTTGTGCATTTATACCTCTTGTTGTCAAGGCTTGAGGTTCCAGCGCTGGTCTCTGGCTCCCCAGAGAGACTCATTTTATAAACGGCTCAACCTGTCTCAGGAGTGTGGAACAGAATATGACTGACTCGATCAGACCATAAGAGTGTTCTGTCCCAGATCAGCCGACCTGTAGAGACACAAAATAACAACTCACTTAATGAATACAGGAAAAAATAGACTTACACCGCAGTCACACTAAATAAACATACAAAAGAAACAAAGAGACATACAGCACATTCGCCTCAGTCACAAGGAATTAAAATACACAGACCAACCTACGCTATAGTCACACTGAATAGACACAAACACACCGCTCCACATCTCACTTGACTGGCTACCTTCTACAGCGCGAACAAAGTTTAAAACCTGTGTGCTAGCCTGCAGGGCAGTGAATGGAACTGCTCCAAAACTGCTTAAAGGTATCAATTTCATTTAAGTCATGAGAGCAATAGGCCTATATGAAGCAAGTGAAGAAAGTGTACGGAATTCAACGTTTTACCATCATGCACCAATGCTTGTGAAATAGCCATGAAGCATGCAACTTTTAATAAAACAAAAGAAGCGGTGATCAGAATCAAAATCAGCCGATCATGATGATGATCAATTGGTGATCTGATTAATCCCATAAATCCAGATTGTGCATCTCTAGTGTTTTGTATTTTAAATATAAATATCAGAAATAGTGCCCATCCCTGCACACCAGCAGATAAACAGTCACACCAAACACTTCATTTTATTCACTATCACGTTTTTTGTTGATTGGTTACACACTATAACTGGGCCTATTACAGCTTTTCTTGATTGCTAAGACACATTTCTTTTAATCATACTCCATTTCCCAAGACTCTAAATACAAATATAAAACTTCACACTCATATTCTCAAACATCAAACTTCCATGCCAAAACTCTCCTCTCAAAACCATGTAATCTTTCATCTTAACCAAACTTCACCTTCAGACATCACACAATAGCCATCAAATACACATACACTACAAAATGGCCATTACACACCAGTGAGATCAATTCAAAACATTTATGTAAAAACCTGCTACTGCAATGATTAATTGGGCTTGTGTTTTGTTTTTTTCCCTCCCATAACAACCTCTTTACATTATGAACATAATATAAAGACATGAAAAGTATTGAGTTTTTAATTCCTAAGTGTACTGCAGTGCAGTAAAGTGAAATTTATACTGCCTAGCCCAAAGGACTGTCCTGGTCCAGGTGACTGGGCCTGACCTTGGGCCCACCAGGCTCCAGGGCCTGTCTGGTGTTTGACCCTGGGGATGGGGCCTAATGGATTTAAAATGCTCTCTCTGTGTGCCAGTGTTTTGCCACCTCCTCCCTATTGTCTGAAGCTAGGGGAGGGGAATGTGGCACTGGGAGAGGTGGAGGGAGGAGCAAGCTCCTTAGTTCCTCCCACTGTACTGCTGTCAGTCTCCTGGTTCCCTCCCTCAGCCTGAAGAGGAACTGGAGCTGCAACAGCAGAGGCCTCACAAACAGGCAGGCTTATCTGAGAGTGATTTCTAATCAACTCAGCTGTGAGCACTTGCTTTCAATTAGGCCTTCCATTTAAGCCTTCAAAGCTGAGAGACTAGGTTTTTGGGGCTGTTGTTGTGGTTTTCCCCTTTGCTGTACTGTTTTTGAGTTTAACCCTTTTGTAGTTTGTTCCCCTAAAAAAAAAAATTTGGTTTAAATTTTTGTCTGTTTCCTTCAACTCACCACCTGACTTAGTGGCCACACCTGCCACTGCGACACAATAGACACTTTAGTATGTTTTGGTTTCCATAAGGCTGTTGTTACACTCGTTTACTTCTAGAGGTAGCTCAAACTTATTACTTCCTCTCTCTGTGAAAGACAGCTCCTCTCTCCACCTGTGAAATTAGTTACTTCTGAGGATGTATAAACAATGCGTCCAACGTATCTGTTCGTCTGAATCATGCTGAATATAAGCAATATGGAAACAATCGTAAATAAAACATCAATGTTTTGTTGGTAAGGATTTAAATGCATACACATTTTCCTTAATTTATCAGCATATGTGGGTAGGCTACACCTTCACCTGACAGAAACCAATATTTTGTGCAGAACCAGAAATATAAATAATGGCAGATTAAATTGATCAAATGTAATCTGCCATTATTATTAAATTGATATGTGATTGCATCCAAAAATGAAGCAGCGGAACGTACAAAATGGAGGTTCTCCACAATCTGTAAAGTAAGCCTTTTTATTTTCTCCACACATAGTGCCAACCTGACTGTCCGTGTATATGGCGTATAATCTAAAGAGATCACCCTTTAGATGAAAAATGTCACTTAGGATACATATTAAATTGCTCAAGTATATATTTTTCATGTTCAAAAACATAGTATAACAACTGTACCCTTTAATATTCCTGTTAGAACTGTATATTTATATGTCACCAGTGTTTCATAATCCAGTCCTATTTCATCTGTTATTAATTACAATACAATATTGTCAGCTTTGAAATGGCATTTTCACCTCCACTTACACGGAGCAGAAATATCCCGTGTCTGACCTTTTTGCGGTATGTTGGTGAAGTTTGTTCAAACATACATTATGTAGGCTATCGTATACATGACATTTTTGGCTCTAAATTGAGAAATGTGTCATGAGTGATTAGAACTTAGATTAGAGTCATATTTCCATAAATCTTTCAAAAGAATTTTGATGGAGCCCCTGCTTATTTTATCAACATAAGCATGCGCATTTATCCTTGCTCTCCTATCAGTCTCCACAGTGGGTTCATGCCACGATTTGCAGAGTAATATTCCCTTTTTACTCTCTTTTTAGTCCTTTTCTGTACAACTTGGTTTCACACTTTGGACTGTGATATTCAGTGTCTTGTCACAACATTTATAGCCTATATTATTTCCTTATGGGAATTTTAATTATGCTATTGTTGCACATTACAGTATAGCTTATTGACGTACATTACTATTCCTAATTCAAGACATCAATGCATCTTGTTTATAGTCAAACAAACAGAACACTGGTAGCCTGCCTGTTTGTGCAAATGTGAAACTATGTGTTTTGTACATAACTAAGCCAAAAAGATATGCTTTTTAATTCATCATTTCAAAACATGCATTTTCAAATATTATTTGACTTTTCAACTGTGTGTCCTTAGGTAGCAAGCTGTGAAAAGGTTTCTTATTTTATTTAATTAATTACAGACCATTTAAGTACTGAATAATGACAACAACCAACAGAAATTAGAAAACCACTTTATCTTCATCATTTCTCTAAAGAATCTGCAGTGGGTTTTTCAGAAGAAGAAAAGGCGTCTGCACTGATAAACGTCTTCTACAACGGTGGTTCTTAATGGGGGGGGGGGGGGGGGGGTGGTGCTCAGGGAGTTCCCGGGGGGCCTTGAGATGACAGGAAAGTACTGAAAGCTCCAATCACAAAAAATCAATACATCAGTAATTATTTAGCTAAATAAATAACACAAAATTAATAGTATACAAAATATAACCTTTCTTCTTTCTTTATATGTCACATTCTCACATGTCTGCTTTGAATGTTTGAAGGTAATAAAGAAGACATCTGCTTTGTAAATATTTGAGGATTAAATGTTTTTTAAATCAATTTTATGGGGTTAAATGGAATGAGCTCAACTAACTGGAGTGCATACAGATTGAGTTATAATGGTGACAGACAGGTTGTCTCATGTGGGGGGCCCTGAAATATTTCCGTGGACATGGGGGGCGAAAAGTATGAGAACCACTGTTCTACACAGTCACTGTCATTTACAGGAATTCGAGCTGGAAACTTAGCTGTGAGTGTGGTGAGAGTGGTTACATTTTTGCACGTACTTGCCTTGGCTCTTAAAGAAACAGTTTCTCACAAAGCAAACACAATGCATTAACTTTGGTAATACATCAGTGCAGTCACCCTGTGTATTAATACAGATACAGTAATATCTCTGAAATCCATAAATGCAGTCTGAGATACACAAATACATTTTGTGGCTCTGTGGCACTGTGGGGGGTGGGGGACCACAACAAAAGCCAAATGTATTTAAGTGTGCAAATAAGAGTGACTTATTGTGAAAGAATTTTTCATTTGAAGAACAGTTTATAAAAAAGTATTTTACATTTCACATTGTATTATTATAATTAGGGGTCCAAGCAGCGAAGCCTATTGTGTTTGTCAAGATTTTTTTTTAATTTTTTTCTTCCCGAAAAGTGTTTGCACAGCAAAAACTGTAGAAGCTACAGCTACCAAACCTCGTGAATAGGTTTCTATATCCTCCCACTATTCAGGTAAAATAATTTAGTCCGATTGGCTACATGGTGGCGCTATAGAGAGCCACAACGCCTTTCAGCCTGTAACTCTTGAACCGTTTGGGCTAGAATCAAAATTCTTTTTTCCTCTGATTCAATGGCTCAAGCTGAACAAAAAAGCCTCTTGGACCAAATTGATGCGTCATGATAGATTTTCTGCCATTTTGAATTTTATCCAAAAGTTTACATTTTTTTCACAGGCCACAAATTTTGTCCAATCTTCTTTGTCCAACATCTCAAAGTGTATTTAAATACATCTGCACAATTTAAATGATTGTTCTCATGGTACATCACATACACCCTGTGTGCTGTGTCTTGCATAATTCTGGATTTATAAAAACATTACATTAACATGAAGCATTATTGGCCAAAAAACTGACAATTTTATTGTCCCTCACTCTATTTTGATCGAATCATCAACAATACAGTCTTTACTTTAAACATTATCAATCCCCATTAAATCGCTGCAACATGCGCAATGACAAAATCAGCAAGAGTCAAAGGATACCCCACAAAGCAAACAAACGGCTGCCTCAAACAACAAGCTTTCCATGTATACGCAAGCTATATTTTCAAGTATTTATTTGCCTTTTAAACATCATTCTTACCCAGTCATATCTTACACTATCAGTCTTATCTAAATTCTTTTTATCTGTGTATCCTTAGACAATACTCTAATAATTAATTTAAAACAGCAAATAGTTTCAATACCGAATACTGACAGCATCCAACAGAAATTAGATAACCACTTTACCTTGAGGGTTTTTCTAATGGATCTGCACATTTTCCATTTAGTTTTCAAAAATGTGCTCTTTTTTGATGTTTCCAGACTGGTACTTTCTGAACTGTTACTGATGGACATGCACAAGAAATTGAGGTTTTGCTTAGCTGTGAGTGTGGTGAGAGTAGGTGTGTTTTGGCACGTACAAACCTTGTAAGCATGGTGAGAGTAGCTGTGTTTTTGCACGTACATGCCTTGGCTCTTAAAGAAACAGTGTGCACATTTTGGGTAGAGCTGTTCCCAAATCGAGAAAGGACTGTCTGCTGTGATGGAAATCTGTATTATTAATATGCTCTGGTGCTATTAACCTGTAAAATGTATTTACCTATTATTCTGCAACATGTATTTACCTATTAGATTCTGTAGAATGTGTTTAACATTAAAATCATGTAGTCCTGTGTGTAGGATAAATAATGTAGGCTGGTGGAAAAGTACAGGGCAAGAAGAAAGACATCTCTGACCCTTATCATATATGCTGTCTATTGTATGGTGATGTATTCCCCTGTAACACCTAGTTATTATTATAACTGGGACCTCACAGTGAGGGCAACTGATAAGGTAGCTGAGGATTTGAAACATCATCATGCAAACACATAGGCGATGTACACTTACACTATACTGCATTTGTTAGTTTTGTAGGACCAGATGATCAGTTCTAAGAAGAACGGTTTAGAGAAGGCCCGACATCAGAAAGGCTAATTAGCAATGGTTTACTGGTCTCAAGGGATTTGCGTGGATTTAGTTTTTAATCTAACTCCGTCACAACAAGAACAGTCATTGCTCAGCCCTTATCTGACATGGCCCATGTCAAAGGTTACCTGGACCCCAGAGGGTAGAACTTTTGAGGCTCTAAAAACCGCTCTTAACAAAATGGGTTCTATAAAGCTGTTTTGTTGCAAAAACATGATGATAAACTGAAACCTGTTGCTTACTATTCTCAGCAGCTGAACTCTGTGGTACAGAGTCTTCCTGCCTGTCTATGATCTGTAGCAGCTGCAGCTCCTACCGTTGTGGGCTCGGCTCCTCTGGTACAACACAGACCTCTAACTGTTCTTTTTCCTCGAGCAGTTGCATCTGTTCTCCTGAAGAGCAAAACATCACATTTTTCCTCAGCATCTACCCTCCATTACCTTCATACGCTGCTGTCACTCCCTAATGTTACCCTGCAATGCTGTACAGTTCTTAACCCAGCCACCCTTCTCCACTGAGGAAGATGGAGAGCCTCATTATTGTCTGGCTGCAATCACCTCTCAGGTAACTCCCAGGCAGGATCTGTCTTCCTCTCCTCTTCCTTACAGTGATCTGCTCCTGTTTGTGGATGGCTCTGCCGGAAGAGACAGTGTCACTGGTGAGGCATGTGTGGGCTATGCAACTGTCCACACTCAGTCTAGGAGTCTGCTCCACTCCCTTCTCAGCTTTCTGCACAACTGTGGAACTCTTTGCTCTTTACCACAGCGTGTGTTCTTGCTGAAGGTACGTCTGTTACAATCTACAGTGAAAGAAGGTACGCTTTTGGGTTTGTCCATGACTTTGGCACACTGCTGAAGAACAGGGGGTTCCTTACATCTCAAGGAACTCCAATACAGCATTCTCGCTTGGTGGTTAATCTTCTTGATGCTATTCTGTTACCATCTGACATAGCATAGTGCAAAAGTCAGGCTCACACCAAAACAGAGGTTTTTTTTTGATCCACAGGGCATCTGGCAAGGCCCTACCAACAAACCTTGTCTTCCACATCAACTCTTCGGTTACATGGTAAGGGCCATGGGCTAGCAGGTGCAATGTCCTACACAATGTCCATAATGATACAAATAATTGAATTCCCCATGATCTACTAGGAAAATTATTAATTATTAATCTTGGCTGAATTTTACATCTCTGTTTTGCTGTTGATTGTTTTGCAGGCATCAGCAATACCCTAGTTATCCCTACAAAGGCCCACTGGTCCCACTGAGGCCCCCAGCAGAGCAAACGCACTCAGTTTGATAGGTGATTCCCCCAGGACTGCTACAGCAAATGAAATAGTGAGGGATGCTGGCATTGCTCTCAATACAAACTTCAAAAATCAGGAAACTAAATATCCAGGAGTACTCATGCAAACCAGACACAATGTATATCCATCGCCGGGATTCATGGGAAAGTAGCAAGGCAGAAACCATTGCTTACAAAGAGAAACATCAACGCTCGTCTCACATTCACAAAACAAGTACCTGGATGATCCCCCTGGATGAACCTTTTGGGATAATGTTCCATGGACAGACAGATCAAAACAGGGACGTTTTGTATGACATGGGTCCCATTATGTCAGGATTAAAGCAGTTCTGGTGGTAGTGTGATGATGTGGGGATGCTTTGCTGCCTCAGTACCTGAACAAAACGCCATTATTGAAGGAACCATGAGTTCTGCTCTGTACCAGGAAATGCTTAAGCACTGTGTTTCTTAAACTTATGGTCAGCGCCCAATATGGGTCACAGACTTGTAAATGGTGAGTCGCCACATGGCAGAGTAACTATAATGTTACGGTCGCGGGCGAGAGGTACACAACAGATTACTTGTCTGAACAGTCCAGGGGTAAAAAAAAATGTTTCCTCTCCACACCTCCTGTGTCACGGTTTTCAATAGTCTTTTGATGGCATAAGTTTTTTTTAATTGGTTGTATGACTCTTTTTTCCTTGTTTCAGTATTTAATCAGTGGAAACCATTTAGTTAGAGTTTTTGAAATTAAATGTTTGTATTTCTTTTCCAGTGGAATATTTATGAATCACCTAATTGCTAATGATACAGCTTCTGACGCAGGTTGATTTGGAATAGATGTGTAACAGAGTTTTGGATAATGGATACAGATTTCACATACGTTTATGGTTGTCTTTCAATTCTGTATTCCAGGCTGCATCTCGTTATAAAAGAGTAAAGGTGTGTTCATGCTGCCTGGGCTTCACATGTACTGTGGTCACAGTTACAGGTATGGTTAGCATCATAATCAGAGTTAGAGTGTGAGTTACGGTTATCATCAGTATCAGGGTTAGAATTAGTGTTAGGGTCAGCATCAGTATCAGGGTTAGAGTTAGTGTTAGGGTTATCATCAGTATCAGGGTTAGAATTAGTGTTAGGGTCAGCGTCAGTATCAGGGTTAGAGTTTGAGTTATGGTTAGCTTGGCCTTTATCACAGGAAACTAGCAACATTAGCTGTAATTGTCTCCCTCAATCAAAATTAACATCAATTTGACCCATTAGCTCTAAAGGCTGGTCTGTGTATGTTTCTAATATGTTAAATGGTGCTAGCTTTACTTTGCTAATCTTTGACCAATACAGGCGCTCAGATATCACTGACACAAGAGAAAGGGGGTGCTAAGGGTGCAGCAGCACCCCCTAGTGACTGAGAGTGGAACATTGCAAATGATATTTTACTGATAGGTGCTAATATTTGATTTAGTTAATAAATTAAATATTGTGTGAAACATTTTTAAATAACTTTATTGTGTATGAGGGAGCTGAAGTGGATTATACTTTTGAGTTTAACTAAACTAAAACTAAATTATGTGTGCTGTTCATAAATTAAGACATAGTCACGTGTAAGGCAACATCAGGTCAAAGTGTAAGGCAGGGACGTAGCTTCAGGCTACCTAGCAAATGAAATGGCACAGAAAAGAATATCTGACTTCTTTAGTACACAAAATCCAGAGGTGACCAAAAGTACTTCCATGACCAAAACAGCAGCAGCTGGGTTTGAGGTGTATCTTCCTTGTGAATCTGGGTGTTTGGAAGAGCTGTCCACCTTGGCTCAGCGGTTGGGGAGTCTCAGACTGTACTTGCAGTAGTTGAGACAACATCGATGACAGTTGGATCAGGCACATATTATTACCTTTTACCCACTGTTATGATGTTAGTATTTAGTGAGTAGCACTACATAGGATTAACTCCTATTTTTTCTCCGCTATTTATTTTTCAAAGTTTTTTTTTTTCCCGTGCATGTCATCATTGTAATTGGCAGCACCTCAAAAAAATTTCCCTCGCAACTGCAGATCACCCACACTGTCAGGGCTGGACAGACCAAACATGCCCACACACACAGTTCACCCTCACGGGGTTCATTCCTTCCTGTACAGGGTCGCTGCCCCAGCACGCTTGCTGCCCAGCCTGGGCTCCACTGCTCAGCTGCGCCCCTGATGATGGCCCAGTGTGATGTTCCCCAGCTGGCACCTGCTCTGGCCTCTGACTCACCCACCCCCCCCCTCCACAATAGATGAGGACTCCAATAGATGAAAACCCTTCCAATATTTTTATATATATCCAATATCCAATACTTTATTATGACAAAATTGTATTTTATGGTATGTTTTCAGTTTATGAACAACATTTACATCTTGAGAAATGTTTTGTTCAGTGAGAGGGGAAAAAAACTCCTAAATAACTGTATACCTTAAAAAAAAAAAAAAAAAACTGTATACCTCAATAACAAGTCACTGAGACATTTATCAAGAGCTCATGTGTTTTGTATTTTCATTAAAACAGGGTAGAATGTTTGTATCTATTGGTTACAGATTTCATTTTTTTCATGAGAGCAAATGAGTAAGTGAAACTCCTGGTCATGAACTCTGTTACGTTTCTGTGGTTTGGTGTTTATAAAGAGGAAACATAATCAGCTCGTTTTGATGCGGAAGCTGTCAGCTTCTCTGTGAAATGTTCTGTGACTCATACTGAAAGGTTGCAGCAGGACACGTTGCATTGATGTTTACCTGCTCACAGTTACAGTCTGACCTTTTTCCTTTACAAACAGTTTGAGAATTTCAGTGCTAACAGGTCATTTAAACTGTGAAAAAATAACACATATTTTAGATCATCGCTAATGACTAATGCTGCTAAAATTCAAATGTTGTTAGTTATTTTCTTTATTACATTCCGTAGTGCACATCACACATTGATGTGGGGAAATGTTCGGCATAGAACTGTGGAAATGAGATTAAGTATTTAGGCCTTCAGATTTTCACAATCCTGCACCGTTAAACCTGTTAGATTTAGGATCTCACAGCAGTTAATTTCCACTGTGTTTAAAGTCAGTGGTAAGTATTTTGATGGTGTGTATTTAAAAATTTGCTCTACACAAACAAACCCTCCAAATGTTCCTGTGTCTGGTACAGATGAAACAAGTCGAGGGCAACATGCTGCCCTCCTTATGTGAGACTGGCTGACGGAAGCTGGTTGTTTCTATAAAATGACAGGTTTCTAATGTGCCACAATATTCTGCAACTAGAATTTTAAACCTAAAACACTTGCCATTGTCTTATTTTCACCTTCACATTGTACAAGATCAGTTATAATTGTCTATCAAAAAAGAAAAATACAAACCATATGCTGCCACTTTTAGCAGAGACAAACTGTTATCTACCAGCTATTTTCAGTACTAACAACCCCAAACTAAAGGAAAACTAAACTAAAAGGGGAGGGCAAAATCAGCATGGAGACAAGTCCACAACCAACGTTTTGTCGAGTTTAAAAACTCCACCAAGTTTCTCCAACAAAAAAGGAATCCAGTAGCTACATGGGTTTGGTATTTTAGCAGGCCAAGTAATTTAAAAACCAAAATTCCTGCTAACTCTCTCCTCGATTTTTCCCTCTCAGTACTCTGTAGCAGTGAAAGTGTGCAGCCTCTTCTTTACTCATCACATGATGGAGGTACACGTGTACCCTTTGATAACTCTTTTTTGGTTGATGAGCTGTAATTAGAAAAGAGTAATTAGAGATGCAAATTCCTGCATTCATTTGTCAAGACCACATAGTTATATCTACAGTACTGTACACAATGGTCACTTAGTGACTATACACTGTAAAAAAGTAAGGCAACAAGCTGCAAGCCTTTTTAAGTCAATTCAACTTTAGGGAGAAATCATCTCAATATGTGAATTTCTGAGTTATATAAAATTGAAATTGAAATTTTTTATCAACAATAACAATTACGTTTAGCACATTACACATTTGCTGTCAAACCTTTTAAGCTTGAGTTGGGTGAACTCATGGATTTGTATCTTGAAAATCTGTGTTTTTAAGTAGTTTAAACTGCTCAAAATATGTTGCCTAAAACAGGTGAACAAAAAAGGCTGCAAAGTTTGTTGGTTTTGAGTTACAGCAACAAAAGGGAAATGTTATATTTGTTGGGCCAATGATATCTACATAAACACTTCAAGGTAATGCATTGCTCCGACTGAAAGTTAGTTTGTTTGCTTTTTGATGCAATAATTTTTTAACAGTTTTGCAAAAAAAAAAACATGATTACCCTTTGTCTCCATTAACTGTAACACAAACTGAAAGAGGGGCTGCTAAATTATTTATTTCCAGTTTCTTCCTTTCTTAAACAATTTAACACCAGAACAAGAAAAATCTGTGTACACTGTGTGTTAAAATGAATATACTTATTTACACTTTTGCAATCAGGATCCTCGCTGCTTTTGCCTTTAGTTTTCTTGCACAGATGCCTTAAAAATAATCAATTGTAACAACTGAGGAATCATTAACATTTCATAATTGTAATTTTATTTTATATTTAAACTGCTCATATGACCTGCCTTTTTATTGTTAATAGTTTTGGAGGTAAATAGATGTGAGTAGACTAAACTTGAATATATTTAGGTCCCTTCCCTGGTCTAGTCTGATGTATTTCATAAACAAATACAACTTCTGGCTGGTTATTATTTTTAAAACAGCTGTGCAATGAACTAAAATAAGAACTAGTTGAAAGCTTTTGTGCAAATAAACACTTATGGGTCTATTCAGGCCTGTGCTCAATTTTAACCCTTTTTTGACCTGCTGCACACCTTTTCAGTGTCTGCTCATATTCTGACCTAG
Organism: Albula glossodonta; assembly: GCA_019788955.1. Lineage (NCBI taxonomy): Eukaryota > Metazoa > Chordata > Actinopteri > Albuliformes > Albulidae > Albula > Albula glossodonta. Next base: position 149,227 of record JAFBMS010000330.1, on the reverse strand, counting down.
AACCTTTACTCATGCTTAGGAGACTTCAAGTAAGATTGCATGTTTGGGGTGGAGATTCATGGAGATCGGGGCTTTTCTCATTAGAACACCTTCTACACGGATTCAGAGTTAGACTTCAGTAGATTTTTGGGGTGCGTATCTTACACGCACCACAACCTTGTATTAAGTCTCACTCCTATCGATCAGACTTTGATATTACTATTTTCAAAGTAGGACAACTCGACAAATGATTTAAATTATTTCTGGATAACAGGCGCACATAACAGTATTGCCCTTACCATCGCCAACAATTGAGTTGGAAAAAGAACCACCGCTATGTCAGGCCAGAGAAGTGAGTCTCATGTCTCTGAAGTCTCCTTCCTGGGATTCAACATCTTCAAGGGCAACCTCCAGATGGATCCCAAGAAGACCCAAGTGGTTCTTGACTGGCCACAACCCGCCTCCTTTAAGCACATTCAACGTTCAATGATAATATCATTGATTAGTAGTTACAAAATCAAACCACCAACATGCCCTTACCTCTCTTAAAGAAATATCATCCATATTTAGGACAAACTGCCACAGATGGATCCTACCATGGAAGGCTTTTCCCATTTTTATTTGACTCTATTGTGCTCAAGACCAGTCAGAATAACAGACAATCCAATGGAATTATTCACCATTGAAAAGTTCAAAAACACAACAAGGGATTTATACAACAAGTATAAGTGCCAGAACAGTAAACAGTAACCGGCTAATTTGCATTAATGGGAAAACATTACTGTTTGCTTTTTCAAATATATCCATGTAAACCCAATATATTTTTTTACATGGTTTACATGGATATATTAATATCCATATATTATATGGATATATAAAATGTATTTACTTCCTTGTACATATGTTTATGCTAAATCATTAGTGCAAGTAACTGACATTCATATTCGAATGCATTAAAAGGGCTGGTGGCGTATGAGAAATGTGATTACTACTTGATCACTACTACTAATGAATTCATTAATGGACAATGTCAAATTTGATGATGAAGGGAGCAGATTAACTGTTACAATTTTATTTTCATCTCCTCCTCTTGTTTCCTCCCCCTCTTTTCCTACACATACGTCTGGGTAGTAGACGAGCAAAAGTATTGGTACACACCCAGAGTGAGTTAATACTGAGCAAAGTTTTTTTTTTTGTAGTTTTGATGATTATTAGTGATCCAGTCTTGGGAAGGACTGAAACATGCAGTTTGTCTCAGATGAGAATGATTTCATTGATATACTAATGTATGATGGGGTTGTGACTTGTATATACATGGTTTGTGGGGCTAGGGGAACTTTTTCCAAAACTACAAACACTGTCATGGAAAAATATGCTTAAATAAAGCAGAACAGGAGAGTTGTCTTTGTCTTTTTAATATTGCATTATGGGAGAAGCAGTACATTCAGCGATGCATCAGCTTTGTCCAAAGAGATAGAGTGCATTAGCTTTACTATACAGTCAGGAGTCTGGGCGAGGCAACCTTTATTTACTTTTCTCTAATTAGTCTAGGGGAATCATCCGAGCATAACTTATTTTCACAAATAAATTATGCTCGGATGATTAAAAAAAAAACATGTTTTGGTGTGAGCCTGACATTTGCACTGTGCTATGTCAGATGGTAACAGAATAGCATCAAGGAGATTAACCTTCAAGCGAATTTTTTGAGATGTAAGGAACCTTCTGTTCTTCTATAGTGTGCCAAAGTCATGGACAAACCCAAAAGCGTACCTTCTTTCACTGTAGATTGTAACAGACTTACCTTAAGCAAGAGCACATGCTCTGGCAAGAGCAAAGAGTTCTGCAGCTTGTGCAGAAAGATGAGAAGGGAGTGGACCAGACTCCTAGACTGAGTGTGGACAGTTGTATAGCCCACACATGCCTCACCAGTGACACTGTCTCCTCCAGCAGAGCCATCCACAAACAGGAGCAGATCACTGTAAGGAAGAGGAGAGGAAGACAGATCCTGCCTGGGAGTTACCTGAGAGGTGATTGCAGCCAGACAATCATGAGGCTCTCCATCTTCCTCAGTGGGGAGAAGGGTGGCTGGGTTAAGAACTGTACAGCATTGCAGGGTAACATTAGGGAGTGACAGCAGCGTATGAAGGTAATGGAGGGTAGATGCTGAGGAAAAATGCGATGTTTTGCTCTGCAGGAGAACAGATGCAACTGCATGAGGAACAAGAACAGTTAGAGGTCTGTGTCATATCAGAGGAGGCGAGGCCACAACGGTAGGAGCTGCAGCTGCTACAGATCATAGACAGGCAGGAAGACCCTGTACCACAGAGTTCAGCTGCTGAGAATAGTAAGCAACAGGTTTCAGTTTATCATCATGTTTCTGCAACAAAACAGCTTTATAGAACTCATTTTGTCAGAGCAGTTTTTAGAGCCTCAAAAGCCTGTGTACCCTCTGGGGTCCTGGTAACCTTTGACATGGGCCTTGTCAGATAAGGGCTGAGCAATGACTGTTCTTGTTGTGATGGAGTTAGATTAAAAACTAAATCCACGCAATCCCTTGAGACCAGTAAACCATTGCTAATTAGCCTTTCTGATGTCAGGCCTTCTCTAAACCGTTCTTCTTAGAACTGATCATCTGGTCCTTCAAAACTAACAAATGCAGTACAGTGTAAGTCATCAGCCTATGTGTTTCCATATTGTTTGTGGTTTGTGAATCAAATCCTCAGCTACCTTATCAGTTGCCCTCACTGTGAGGTCCCAGTTATAATAATAACTACGTGTTACAGGGGAATACATCACCATGCAATGGACAGCATATATGATAAGGGTCAGAGATGTCTTTCTTCTTGCCCTGTACTTTTCCACCAGCCTACATTATTTATCCCACACACAGGACTACATGATTTTAATGATAAACTTTATCTACTTTCTGTTGGATGCTGTCAGTATTCAGTATTGAAACTATTTGCTGTTTACAGTTAATTATTAAATAGTATTGTCTAAGGATACACAGATAAAAAGAATATAGATATGACTGATAGTGTAAGATATGACTGGGTGATGTTTTCAAAGGCAAATAAATACTTGAAAATATAGCTTGCGTATACATGGAAAGCTTGTTGTTTGAGACAGCTGTTTATCTCCTATGTGGGGTATCCTTTGACTCTTGCTGATTTTGTCATTGGGCATGTTGCAGCGATTCAATAGGGATTGATAATATTTAAAGTAAAAACTGTATTCTTGATGATTCGTTTTGATCAAAATATTCAGAGTGAGTTTCTTGGCCAATAATGCTTCCTGTTAATGTAATGTTTTTGTTTAATCAAAATTGTGCAAGATACGCAGCACACTGGGTGTAAGTCACTCTTATCTGCACACTTAAATACATTATTTATTTGTATAGCCGTTTTTATAATGTCATTATCACAGCAGCTTTTGTGTAGTGCATCAGACTGTATCTGTGTATATCAGTGTATTTGTGAATATCAGTCTGCATTTGTGTACCTCAGAGTGACTTTCGTAACAGAGTGTATTTGTGTATATCAGTCTGCATTTGTGTACCTCAGAGTGACTTTCGTATCAGAGTGTATTTGTGTATATCAGTCTGCATTTGTGTACCTCAGAATGACTTTTGTGTATCAGAGTTGTGGCGCTGGGAGAGGTGGAGGGCGGAGCAAGCTCCTCAGCTCCTCCCACTGTACTGCTGTCAGTCTCCTGGTTTCCTCCCTCAGCCTGGAGAAGTAACTGGTGCTGCAACAGCAGAGGCCTCACAAACAGGCAGGCTCACCTGAGAGTGATTTCTAATCAACTCAGCTGTGAGCACTTGCCTTCAATTAGGCCTCTATTTATGCACAGCCTAAGAGGCTGAACGAGACTGGGATTTGGGCTTTTGTTGTGATATTACTGTATCTGTATTAATACACAGGGTGACTGCACTGATGTATTACCAAAGTTAATGCATTGTGTTTGCTTTGTGTGAAACTGTTTCTTTAAGAGCCAAGGCAAGTACTTGCAAAAATGTAACCATTCTCACCACACTCACAGCTAAGAAAAACGTCAGTTTCCAGCTCGAATTCCTGTAAATGACAGTGACTGTGTAGAACAGTGGTTCTCATACTTTTCGCCCCCCATGTCCACGGAAATATTTCAGGGCCCCCCACATGAGACAACCTGTCTGTCACCATTATAACTCAATCTGTATGCACTCCAGTTAGTTGAGCTTATTCCATTTAACCCCATGAAAGTGTTTTAAAAACATTTAATACTCAAATATTTAGAAAGCAAATTTCATTGAATCAGTGGGGATGGGGGGCACCTCAAGTGGTTGGGGGTGTATCCCTTATAACAGTGCGCCACACTGGAAGTGGGGAGACAGTCATCAGCAGGTCTCCTTCATCCTTTCTACGGTCTAAGAGATTATAGATTTTACAAAAAAATTTGAAATGGTGGAAAATCCAATATGGTGTCATTATACGCCCTTATAGGTCAGAACATGTTGTGGCTCACCACAGCGCCACCATATGGCATAAGTTTATTTTTTTGCCACGTGAGTAGTGAGTGAGTATAGGAACCAACGGCCAAGTTTGTTGTTGCTATAAGATGTACAGTTTTTGAGCAAGCACTTTTAGGGAAGCAAAGAAAAATCTAAACAAACACAACAGGGTTCCAGCAGCTTGTCTTGCTAGGGGTAGGTGTGGTCCCTGAGCCTGAAGGCTAAAACTAAGATGGCTCCAGTGGAAAAGACTGACATTCAAGTATACACAAAACAATTTAATGCCAATTTCATGGCAGGTTGCACAAACCACTCAAGCAGTAACTTAAAAACAAATTACAAACTCTGAACCAAAGCCTGGTTGTACCAGCATGGCATCCTGCCCAGAATCCTGTGGCCACTCCTGGTGAATGAGGTGCCAGTCACGACTGTCGAAGCAGTCTGACTGAACAGGACGGAAGTCTCCAAACTGAGCACAGAAGAGGGGCAGCAGCCACAGCATCATTGAGAGCATTGGACTTCTCTGAAATGAATCACCTTAGAATATACGCTGCTGTGTGGAAGGATACTACATTAGGATGATCCAATACAGGGATACACTGTAGCAGAACAGACAGGGACTGACTAAACCACATTGTCAACTCTTTCAACTTACAGTACTGTGCATTTATAAGGTTCAACACTCTGCACTTACAGCAGTGTGTCTATGAGGTGCAGTGTGAAAACTCTCTGTACTTACAGCAGTGTGTTTATGAGGTACAGTGTGGAAACTCTCTGTACTTACAGCAGTGTGTCTCTGAGGTGCAGTGTGGAAACTCTCTGTACTTACAGCAGTGTGTCTATGTGGTGCAGTGTGGAAACTCTCCGTACTTACAGCAGTGTGTCTATGAGGTGCAGTGTGGAAACTCTCTGTACTTACAGCAGTGTGTCTATGAGGTGCAGTGTGGAAACTCTCTGTACTTACAGCAGTGTGTTTATTTGGTACAGGAGCCTGAGCAGCATAACACTCTATGGGCCCAACAGCAAGCTGAAACTGCCTCTCAGATCCTTGGAAGAGGAGTTCAAAGCAATGAGAACAAGAGAGGTGTTGCAGTACAGGGAGTCCAATGACCTGAAGGTGGCCAAAGCTGGAATGGAGGTGAGGAGAGGAAGCTGTTCTCTCAGGGGAGTCGAGGCTGTGCCAGAGCAGGCTGATGGGAGTGGTGACTTGAGGCAGAGCAGGATCTTTTCCAGCTTCCCATTTCAACATCACTAAAAGGAAGGAGAACAGCTGCCTGGCTCAAAGGGAAGTGAGAGGAGCAGTGGAGGGGGAGAGAACCTGCAGGGTGGACAAGATGGGACGAGAGGATGGTGACCTGGGCTGAGCTGTGGATAGCCGAGCCTCACCAGATTCAGTTCCTTGTCCAGGCAGTGCCTGACACGCTACCCAGCCCAGCGAACCTCCACACGTGGCACAAAGCAGAGACTGTCACAAGTATTCAGTGCTTGAATCTACAACATGACAATTCTCATGCTAGTCATATCGTGAACATCAAAATTGATAAACCAACTTTGAAACAACCAAAATCAGTAGCTTTCAGTTTCATATTTTTGCCTTTCATTCCTCTGAGGTGTATCTATGTGGCTGTTTGATATAGCTGTCTTTCAGGCAAACTCCTTTTCCATAACAAAATTTAGCACTTTAATCAGCACAATGAGTTTCTTTCTCTGGGTAATTCAGAGTAAAAATGACTTTTCTGATTTTGGAAAAGAGTGAACAGGATCTACAAGAATTTGTATGTTTTAATTGTGTTTTGAAAGAAGTACTTTACACTCATTTGTATTACTATTGAATACTTTGGCCAGTAGATGGCAGTGAAAAGCAACAAATGACGCAAAAGGGGAAAAACTGGTGAGAGTTTTTGAGAGTACACAACCGCAATCTAAAGTACCTGCTGGAAAAAAAACTCATACCTTGACACAACACAGAATGAAATGTGAATAAAACTCATAAGAGTGGCAGCTCATTATTTTGCCCAGCATTTCTTTTCTATCATTTATTAATATTACTTTGAATGTTTTATCCGTTCATTTATTTGTCTATTTTCAAAGATTCAAATGCTGTGACTCCATATTTCAGCAAAACACTAAATGATTACCTCTTCAAAAATATATCTGAATTTCAGATGTGCGTATCATATATTTTTACTTGTTGTCTGCATAATTTATCTTCCTTATCATACACTATTGGCTCAGACAGTTTTATTTTTGGCAGCCAGCCAGTCATTGTCATCAAGCCTATAGTGAAAGCAAAAGGAAACTTTCAACTCAAACGCCATTTTAAAGACAGAGGAGACTGGATAACTGTGTAAAAAGAATAAAACAGAGAGCTGAAAGAACCCTGTAACCAGGCTATAAGGGAGTGCAGTGGAGACAGGAGGGAATCCAAAAGTAGTCGTGAAAGGAGGAGTGGGAATGATTCGGTTGTGCAGCTGGTGTGTTATGTTCGCATGGAGTATGATTTCTCACGACAAGGCTCAGGATTGCAGCTGACTGAAAATCTGCACATTCCTAGGAAGAAACTAACATTTTCAAGGACAGTGGATAACTTCACTGCATAAACATACCCAGCCTTGAAATCCACATTGCAGGTTTTGGTAATTCAATTTGTTTACTAGACTGGTGGCAGATAGATTTTCTCTCCACAGAGTTGCAATATAATATTTCAATCCTGGTTGTTTTCAGTCTTTTGAAATACTTAAAACAGCTTTGACAGTTTGGGCAGCTATTTGTAGCTATATAAGGTTATTCTGAGGTTTGTTCTTAGCAATGGTTGGAAGCTGAACTGTGTCACTCAGAGCAGAAATCATGTAACCACGTGACACAAGTTCAAGAAGAGAGACACATTTAAATGTTACATTCTGGGTGCATCCCAAAACTAAAAAAAGTATCCTTGTTTCCTTAACTACATCTTGTCTCCTCTGTCCCTCCAATGCTGGAATATTAAAGGAAGGGAGGAAATGAGGTGGTAGAGGAGGAAACATTTATCTCAACAGACATTTACTTATAGGAGGTGTCTACACTTTAACATGTATTTGTCTCTTTCAGAGATGAAGGGCAGCATGTCAGAGAGTTTGTGTTTGATTCTCCTGCTCCTCCATCAGATCTCTGTCTCCAGAGCAGGTACATCTTCACCTGTACTATTACTGACTGTGTTACCCCCAAGAAATACAGACAGACCCCCAGGGGTGTCATATTTTAGATAAGGGGGGGCGGGGGTTATTCTGACAGAATACATAATATAATAAGTGTGAGCCGATTGTGGGTGTCCTCTGGTTTCTCACTGTCACCTGATTATATTACAATAAAGCGTTTAATAACAGTATTCAAGGATTACAAGCTGATACGCCACAACTGCAGTACTGACAGTGAACACACTTGCACTATCACAGACCAGTACTGACAGTGAACACACTTGCACTATCACAGACCAGTACTGACAGTGAACACACCTACACTATAATTGACTGCAGTACTGACCGTGAACACATCTGCATTATCACTGCCTGCAGTATTGACAGTGAGCACACCTGCACTATCATGGACTGCAGTTCTGGTGTGCATGTGTATAGCCAATAATGTATTCTCGTTTTTGGAGAATGCTGTTTTATGTTTCATTCCAGCTATTGCCTCAGTCTGTGTTAGTATTCCATCTTCTGTTGTTGCTCTGACTAGGGTCTGTCTTTATTGTGTTTATCTACAGAGAGTTTCGAGGTTCTTGTTCCCTCTGAGCCCATTATTGCTGTAGCTGGTGAAGACATTGTTCTGCCCTGTTACCTCAAACCCATCATCAGTGCTGAGGACATGCGTGTGGAGTGGTCCAGAGTTCCCTCTACAGGCCCAGTGGTGCATAATTACCAGGAGAGACAGATTAGAAATGAGAATCGGATCCCATCTTACAGAGGAAGGACAGCACTGCCCCCAGAGGGGCTGGTAACAGGAGACGCTTCACTCAGACTGACAGGAGTACGAGCCTCTGATGAGGGAAAATATCAGTGTTACATTGAGTCTGAGCTCTCATATGCAGGTGCTTCTTTTCAAGTGCAAATTAAAGGTCAGTCCTCTTTCTCTCAACATAAATATTCCCAAATACCTCTCAAATAACAAACCACTGAATTTCACTGAAACAGATGAGTGAAACCATGAACACAAAGGATAGAAAGTGACAGTTAATGGTAATGGTGTAATCTCTGAGTTTTTGCTCCTGCAGGAACTGAGCCAGTGAACTCTATGGAGGTGCCACACAGAGCAGGGTGGGTCAGCCTGCTGTGTGAATCTAAAGGCTGGGCTACACAGCCTGACCTGCTTTGGTTGGACAGTGAGGGACACAGTCTCCCTGCTGGAGCTACAGAGACACACAGAGACAGTGGGGACCTCTACACTGTGAGACGAAGGATCATCATACAGGACAGAGACACCAACACAGTCACCTGTAGAGTTCACCTGCAGGAGCTCAACCTGGAAGAGGAGACAGCATTTAACATCACAGGTGAGAAGCATGCTGTAAAATCAGCTCCATAATTAATAAGAACAAGAAGCATTTTACCATCAGCTTGAAATAATCACTTGTGGATTACAGTATGTTTACAGCGCATTACAATTCAGGGACTCAAACACAGACAAACAACCAATCAGGTAAAAGAACAGTGCTGATACACAAAACCAGAATCGTGATCAAAAACAGGCAGGGTCAAAACCAGTGAGGCACAGGCAAACAGTCCAAACAGAAAGAAAAGGCGAGTTCAAAAAACAGGCAAGAATGCTCAATAACAAACAGGCAGACAATCCAAAATGACAGGCAAAAAGGAGAGGTCAAAAAACAGGCAGGTACAAACATAGGCAGGCAAAAAGAATGAGACGACATAAACACGGCAACAGATGAGGTGGGGGAACAGGCCGGGCCAGACTTACCATTGGACATTACTGGACCGCAGCCAAGGGGCCCCACCCATGGCAATGGTTTACCTCCTTAAGGCTGAGATATACTTGCTTTTTAACAATCTGTACGCATGAACAAGCGGCTGCGCCGCAAGCGGTATTGTTCACTTACTTGGCTGCGTACTTTGCATTTTGCTGCAGGATTAAAAAGCATATCCACTGGTGGGCAGATCAGGGCCGAATCATCCCTGGAAGTTCGGCGGTTCGATTCCCACAGAAGACGAGCCAAAAGAGCTAACCTACATAAGTTACAACAGTCAATATTGTTAACGTCCAGTAGAAACGTTTTATTTTTAAAATATTTCCTCTGAACTGTCATTCACAATTACATAGAATCTTTGATTTTGTTCAGTCTGCTGCTGGCCTGCCTGTCAGATCCTGATATACTGCCCCAGCTGTCTACGTGCTTAATTGCATCTTGCGAACGTGTAGCATTAATTTCTGAGGACGTGCACAATCAACGCTTCAAATGAACGCAGGGTACGCATGGTAGCCATCTTGTGCACACGTAATTAAAAGTATATCGCGGCCTTTACCATACCTTACACATCTGGGGAATTTATGCTCTGCGTTCCTCACTGCAGCCGGTTATTCACATTCATCTCAATGAGAATTTTTTGTTTCGTCTGCTGTCCATTCACCAGCCACTGTGTTACGTTGGACAGAAAAACAAATAGAACAATGTTCTATTTTTTCCGTTGATGAGAGTGGAAAACCAATCAAATCCTTCTGTTTCTTAAAGCTTTCATTCCATGACAGAATGTGGGGTTTAATGTTAAACTTTAAAGTGTCTGATATTTAAAAAAGGCAGACATGTTCATTCTTGCTGTTCAAGGGTACCCTGAATTGTACGATATCAAATTAAAGTCATACTGTAACGCTGACAGAAAAGACCATGCCTGGATAAACAGATGATAATTATTTTACTACCACCTATATTTATTTCTGCTCCGCATTCCTTAAGTGAGAGCGGAGAACAGAGAACAACGTCACACCTCCATCACTGAATGGAACTGTTTTGCAGCAGACATTTAACTCCGCTGAAAACGTGGTACATTATTACATAACAGCAATAAATCAATGCCATCAACTGAAAAAATAGAGTAGTGTTTTATTTGTTTTTCTGTCCAACGTAACACAGTGGTTGGTGAATGGACAAAGAGCAGCGTTAATGGAAAATTCTCATCGAGTTGAATGGGAAAAACCGGCTGTGGTGCGGAATGTGGAGCAGAAATTCCACAGATGTGTGAACGCAGGGTGATGTCATTTATGTCACTTAGCATTTCAATTAAAGTTTGTTGATTGTTTAAAGGTTAGCTGGCCCTGCCCTGTGTCACAAATGAAGAATGTGATTTAGCCAAATTATGTCAGTTGTTATTATTTACTTGATGTTCTCTGATTGGTAATTGGTGCTTGCTATGCGTCTGTTAACCTACATTGCTAACAGTTCGCGTTAGCAACTTCGAAGATGGCAGAGGAGCGATACCAGAGTGGCTTCCTTAAAAGAAAACTCAAGACATGAAAAACTATGTATGACATTGACAAAAATGTGTAAAAGGAAAAAAATAGTGGATATTTCACACCACAAGCACATCCTGAATCAGGCTGAGCAGAGAATCAAGGAGACAGTGACCTGCTGGAAGGAATAGAAGCTCTACATACAGAGGCCGTTAGCTCAGCAGGAGAAACCAAAGACCCTCCGGCAACGTCCTCAGCAATGGAGCAATCCAGATCTACGGCTCCTGCCCTGGGAAAAGGTGCACAGGCAGGCAGGTGAATCAGATTAGGTAACGAGGCAGGAGAACAGGGGGAGGGGCTAACACACAAGGAAACTGAAAACAAGAGCACATGGCAGACACACAAATAAAACAAATAAAAATGTGGATAAGAAACCAGGGTACTGACAATAGAGTATAAATAAATCTGCACTTGTAACTTGTATTCGTAATATTATGATATATTATTATGACAAAATGCATGAATGACATGATCAGGAGACCCTGTGTGTTTCAGCTGAGATGTTCCCTGCTCCTCGCTGGAAGGTGTCTTCAGCTGTGTTTCTCCCTCTGGCTGTTGCTGCTCTCATTGGATATGCTGTTTTAACCCAACGCTACAAGAAACTGTGCAGAGAGCGAGGTAATGTATTTACCCAGCATCTACATCAATTAAACACACTCAGTTTTACAAATGGCAGAATCAAGCATCTTGCAGGGGCGTAAAGGCCCACTGTGTTTGTGTTTTTTAAACTTTGTGAAAAAGGTACTCATGTACTCAGACTTTTCAATGAATGATTTAACTATAGCTTCTTTAAGTACACATAGTAGATGTGTCAATTTTTAGTTTTGTGTTTATTATTGATAGCAGGTGGAAGATGCTGAAAAGTTTCTTTATCTAGGAGCAGGTTCAGAGAATGAGGGTGGTAAAAGTATAAACATCAAGAACAGACTACAGAAAGCACATGGGGCATTCTGGAGACTAAGGAAGTTATAGGCAGACAGAGGACTTGGGAGAAGAAACAAGGTTCACCTATTGAAGACATGAGTACATCTGGTCCTACCGTATGGATGTTAGATGTGGAGAATCACTGAGGCTCTGGAAGGAAAACTGAATGCTTTTCAACACCAGTGCCTGAGACAGACACTAAGGATCAGATGGCAGTAAAAGAAATGAGTCAGTGAAAGAGGAGAGATCAGTGATTTTAGCTGTGAGGTTGGGTGTAGGAGGTGGAGCTGGGACACACATTAAGGAGTTTTTACAATATTTCTAGTCTTATTTTAAACATCACAGTTTCTCATATGTTCTGTTCCACTCTCTGTATGAACTAAATGTCCGCTTTCTAGTGGAGAAAATCCCGACCTACCTGAGATCCGGAACACTTTGTGATAAACAACTTGAGCCAGAAGATTGCTCAGCTCTGGCCTCTGTGTTACTGATGGAGGAGGTCCTGGATGAGTTTGACCTAAAAAAGTACAACACATCAGCAGCAGGTCAGCAGAGACTGGTACCAGTAGTCAGGAACTGCAGGAGGGCCGTGTGAGTACTGATATGTAACTCCTAAAAGCTTTCAGAAGAGCTTGATTTTAATTTGAAGTGTGTGGAAATGGCAGGGCAGGTCTGAGTTTGAGTCACAGGCTATATGCAGGGCAGGCCTGGTTATGTACAATTGTGGCTAGCATGGCTACAAGACCTCAGTGACCTTGAAAAAAGGGAAAAAAACCTTAAAATATTTACTCTTTTGTGCAGAATGGACAGCTGTGGTCTTAAAAAGACATCCTGTGAAACTGTGGCCTCCGCTCTCCAGTCATCAGACTCACCCCTGAGAGAGCTGGACCTCAGCTACAATAACCTGGGAGATTCAGGAGTGAAGCTGCTCTGTGCTGGACTGAAGAGTCCAAACTGTAAACTACAGACACTGGACCTCAGCTACAATAACCTGGGAGATTCAGGAGTGAAGCTGCTCTGTTCTGGACTGAAGAGTCCCAACTGTAAACTACAGACACTGGGGTGAGTGGTGCTGTGTGCTTTTATGTGACCATTAGAATAGAATTAGTGATTATGGAGCTGATAAGTGGAATGTTAGTTCCTGTCAGTCACACCACTTCTTATTCCTACCAATCATTTCACAGCTGATAAGTGATGTTTACCTTGAAAGCTGCATAACCTGGTAATACACAGTTCGGTATTTGCTGTAGTAAAGACTGTGAGCAGTTATGTGGCTCTCAGGCACAGCTCGGGTAAGCTTCATGCTGTTGATGGGGTTTCTGTATCTAAATGAAGCCCAGTGAGCATGTAAGTTAGCCAGCAACTTATCAGTAGCTGCACTTGTACACACAGTCCCTGAGCCCTCTGTGCTGTTCACAGTCACTGTATTAGCGGTTAGCTGCCACTTCCTGTGTGCTAATGTCACATAATGACTCTCTGCTGCCCCCCTTCTTCAAATGTGCCTTGGCTCTACCTGAGCACTGCCTGCAGCCCCAGTTTCAGTTCAATGTCCTGACTGCCATATAGTGTACAGGTTCATTATACAGCAGAGGTGGAGGGGCCAACTTACAGGGTACCAGAATTGCAGCCACAACCCTGGTGTTCTCAGTAGCAGCTTGATGTGGTTGCACTTGCTGCATAATTTGGTTTCATCCAGTGGTAGCGCACCAGTTTTAGGGTCTAATCAGGGGACTCCCCTTCTAGAACATCCTTCCTCTGTTTCCTCTTCTCTCCCTCAGCCTTCTTTTGTTTCCCACATTAGACCAATTAGTTCCTGTCAGTCACACCACTTCCTATTCCCACCAATCATTTCACAGCTGATAAGTGATGTTTACCTTGAAAGCTGCATAAGCTGGTAATACACAGTTAGGTATTTGCTGTAGTAAAGACTGTGAGCAGTTATGTGGCTCTCAGGCACAGCTATGGTAAGCTTCATGCTGTCGATGGGGTCTCTGTATCTAAATGAAGCCCAGTTAGCATGTAAGTTAGCCAGCTACTTCTCAGTAGCGGCACTTGTACACACAGTCCATGAGCCCCATGTGCTGTTCAGTCTCTGGCAATAATGCTGTCTGATCTTGTGTGTTCTGTTATCTTGGTTCAGCTGTTTTCGTTTGTTTTGGTTTTTTCGTTCCCTATCCATGTGCCTTTGCTTTCATTCTTCTTTTGTGTTAGCCCCACCTTCCCTGTTACCTGTTCTGTTGATTGCTCATTTGTTTCAGTTTCTGCCCTGTTGTTCACCTTGTTCAGTCTCATTTGCTCATTAGTTTTGTGCATTTATACCATTTGTCCTTTATGAGTTTATTTCAGTGTTTGTCTACGTGTTGCACTACAAGCCTTTCTGTTCCTGCCTGTCTTCCTGTTATTACCTGAGTCTGTTTTCTGGTTTTTGAGTTCCTGCCTTTTGATTTTGTACTGACACCGAGTCTGCCTGTTGACGAACTTTATCTGCCCGTTTATGACTTTGTGTTTTGGATTCTGATTTTGTTCTGTTGCCTTGACTTCCTGGTTTTAGCCCCTGTCTGTCTTTGACTTTGATAACTGTTTTTGTGTTTTTGGCTGCCTCAATAAATTTCGGTTTGTTATTATTTCTGTTTCCGTGCTTGAGTCCTGGCCCTGAGTTCTGACAGTCTCAGTACAGCACAACCTCTCTTGTGTTATTGCTTAAATATCTGTGCCCAGAGGATGACAAGTGAAAGACTTAAAAACAGATATTGCCAGTGTGGCCCTTGGTGGAGAATGTGTGTGTTCTCTCACAGGCTGGGTTGGTATGTATTTACAGCATGTTTATGTCTGTGTCAGGCACTGCAAAAACCAACTCCACGCTTTCTTTTAAAACTCCACAATTATGTGCTGTCTCTGTAGTTTTTATTAACGTTACTGTTACTAGACCAAGCAAATCACCATGATCACTGTTGTCAGCCATTTATCAAAGTGTTCCTGCTTTGTAGCAAGCTGAAACAGTTGACATGTAAACAATAAATCCTGTTAATAGTTGCTATGAAACTGTTATCCAACTGTCATCTTGTTGCTTTCATGTGGACAGCACAGTTTTCGCACATCTCCTAACAGACGACCTGACATTCTCCATAAGAGCTGTCGGTTTCATGTGGTCTCAGTGCAACTCTGATCTGAGCTGGGCTAAGATACAAAAAAGGAAGATCCAGGCAGAGAACATTACATTATATCATAATTGGTTCTTCTTTGCAGACTGTATGGTGGTAACCTCACACAGGAGTCCTGTGAATCTGTGGCATCAGCTCTCCAGTCACCAAACTCACCCCTGAGAGAGCTGGACCTCAGCTACAATAACCTGGGAGATTCAGGAGTGAGGCTGCTCTGTGCTGGACTGAAGAGTCCAAACTGTAAACTACAGAAACTGGGGTAAGTAGTGCTGTCTACTTTGTGACCTTTAGTAAATAGAATTAGTGATTATGGAGATATGAAATTAAATGTAAAAAGCTCCTTTTTTAGTTTTCTCCTCTTTCCCTCAGCCTTCTTTCATTTCCACATTGGTGTAATCCCTCCCTCCTTGGTCCTATATCACAACAAAGCAAACAGGATAACAGGTTCCTGTGGAGTCTGCACATTGTCAGGTCACAGATGCTGCCTGGATGCTGAATGTCCATTCAGAATATTCATTCCTTCTGTCCAATCACAGCGCTTCATACTGCCACCAATCATTTCACAGCTGTTAAGTGGCATTAGCAGGCTAACATTAGCTTGATTTCCATCACTGTGGTAAAATGTAAGGTCACTGATTACCTACCTTATAATGTCATGAACCAGCACTGGTATTAGTTTACCTTGTCATGCCACCTCTTTTGTTTCAAGGAATCTCTATGTTATTCCCTGCTGTTAATGAGATCATTCTTCTTGGGAATGGTGTTATATGTTTTACTAAATAAGTGGCTGATATTGAGACTGTGAGAGAGAAAAGCAGCCTAAAGCCACCACTCTACTGCCACTGTGCATCACCACAGATAAGGGGGTACAGTGGAGCTGGTCACTGTCATCAGCCTCACACTGCTGCTCTGATAGTCTCAGTACAGCACAACCTCTCATGTGTTATTATTACTTTAAGTATCTTTACACAGAGTATGAAAACTGAAAGATTTAAAAACACATATTTCCAATGTGGTCCTAGGTGGATAATGTGTGTGTGTTCCCTCACAAGATAAGCTGGTATATACAGACGGTCCCCGAGTTACGATGGTCCGGTACAACCATTCTGTTTTTCACTTTCAGTACAGTATTCAACAAATTACGAGACATTCAACAGTTTGTAAAATAGGCTTTGTGTTAATGATTTTGCCCAACTGTAGGCTAATGTAATTGTTCTTAGCAGGTTTAAGGTAGGCTAGGATATGATGTTCGGTAGGTAGGGTGTATGAAATGCATTTTCAACTTATGATATTTTCCACTTATAATGGGTTTATGGGAATGTAGCCCTCACGTAAGTCAGGGGTCGTCTTTATATATACAATGAGCCAAAACATTATAACCACTCACAGATGAATAAGGTTGATTATCTCATAACAACAGCTCATGTCATGGTCTGGGATATATATGAAAGGAGAAGTGACCAGGTACACCCCTTCATGGCAGTGGATTTCCCCGATGGCAGTGGCCTCTTTCAGCAGGATAATGTGCCCTGCCACTAGGGCTGTGACGATAACCGCATTAATGCCATACCGTGGTATCAGGTGGCATTAAGCCCGTCACTGCCATTATGGTCATAACAGCTTTTTTCCCCTTATCTGAGAGTGATACCATCCTCATGTAGCTTTTGGCTTGGTCTGTGGCTTTGTCTACATGTATCCGGATATTTTCGAAAACTCATTTTTTTCTATCAGTTTTGAAAAGGATCATGTCCACAGTACAGGCATTTTTTTATCTCTCCACGAGAGACTGATTAAACGATTCTAAAACGCCCAGGGGGTAATTTCAGAAAAGCGGTTTAACAAACCCTGAACTTAAACCTGAACTCTGGGTTGAACAAACCTGAAGTAACACCCTAATTTTTCAGTTCCAGAACAGCTGATTAGAATCAGTTCAAATACCTCTGACTAAACTGAACCTGATTGAAGCGCGTTCACGGTGAAAGTAAGAAATCATCATCAATGGAGTGCAGATAACAGGATGCACCATGGCAACGAGTCAAAAAATCCCAGAGCTTTGTACACGCATTCCATTACTCCACATTTTCACTCAAGAAATATTAATGTCTTATGTGGATTACAACAGACTCTCATGTGTTATTATTGCATAAATATCTGTATGTATGCCAAAACATATGACCACTCACAGATTGAAGCAAATAACGTTGATTATCACGTAAGAACGGCACATGTCAAGGTCTGGGATATATTAGATGTGAAGTGACCAGTCAGTGAGCGCCGTTCACCTGGGGAAGTGATGGCACTAGGATGTACTGTTTGATATATATATTAGACACAAAGTGAGCAGTTGGTGCTTGTAGTCAATGTGTTGGATGCGGGAGAAATGGGCAGGAATAAAGACCTAAGCGACTTTGACAAGGGCCAAATCGCTATGGCTAAACAACTGGGTTGGCGCATCTCCGAAACAACAAGGCTTGTGGGATGCTCCTGGTCAGCAGAGGTGAGTACGTACCAACAGTGGTCAGAGTAGGGACAAACCATGAACTGGCGACAGGACGTTGGACGCTCACAGCTCATCAATGCGCAAGGGCAACAAAGGCTTTGTCAGTAAACCGGTGGCTTAGTTTTATTTCAGTTTTTTTTTTCCATTTTGTGTTTCCTTGTTTTTCCGTCTCTGTGCCATGTGCTTGTTTACTTCCCTCATGTC
The DNA here is from genome assembly GCA_019788955.1 of Albula glossodonta. Lineage (NCBI taxonomy): Eukaryota > Metazoa > Chordata > Actinopteri > Albuliformes > Albulidae > Albula > Albula glossodonta. The sequence goes on along the minus strand of JAFBMS010000330.1, from coordinate 131,475 downwards.
TGTCCCGCCCCCTTGTTACCACTTGATGTTTGATTGATTCATTGTTCGTGTCTTTGTTTTCGCCTGCCCATCAGCTCACCTGTTCCCTGTTTCACCTTGTTAACTGTTGCATTTATATCCCTGGTGTTTCTTCGTTTGTTGTGAGTTTGTCTCTGTTACTTTGTTTCCAGTTACGCTACAAGCCTTTTTCTGTTCTGTTCTGTCCTGCCTGTCCTGGCTTTTGCCTGTTTACCCGTTTTCCTGATTTTGGATCCTGATTTCTACCTGATTGCTGTGTCTGCCTGATTACGACTTTTGCCTGTTTTCCCTACCGTGTTTTTGGATTGTGTTTTGGTGCTGTGTTTTGTGACTTCCCGGTTTGACCTGTGCTTGCCTTGACCACGTTTTTTGGACTTTACATTTGGCTGAAATAAACATTGGTTTATTTTACTCCTGTCTGCGCCTGAATCCATACTGTATCCTGACAGGATTCAAAGGCAAAGCTAATTATAATGAGCCAAAGCTGCAATATGTTAAGCATAAGGAAAAAATCAGGAGCTTCATCATGTGTTCAATGACTTAAGGAGCGGTAGAATTGATTCACCCCAGTCTATAATTTGATCAGGTATAAAAACTTACTGTTTTTGTGTATTTGTTTGCAAAATCACATAAACACAATGTGAATATAGGAGCTTTTTCTTCATGACACGCATAGCTATAACGGCAAATTATCTCTCTAATCATGAAAAGCTTGAACAATTATGAACAACTAACAGCTTGTTAAGATTCTGGGGTTGCAGTTGTGGTTGGAATAAAAACCAGCATACACAGTGGGCCAACAGGACCGATGTTGGGGACCACTGCTCTAGGCAATGTTCTGCTGGGAAACCCTGGATCCTGGCATTCATGTGGATTTGACATGCAATGGTACTCCCTGATGGCAGTGACCTCTTTCAGCAGGATAAAGCGCACAGCCACACTGCACACATTCTTCAGGAAAGGTTTGAGGAAAATGAAGAAGAGTTCAAGGTGTTTCCCTGGCCTCCAAATTCCCCAGGTCTCAATCCGATCGAGCATCTGTGGGATGTGCTGGAACAAGTTTGATCTGTATATTTATAGTGTATATTTATCGTGTGTATGTTCTCTCTGCAGGCTGGGTTGGTGTATATGTGAAGTCTGTGTTTTCCTTCCACAGGCTGGGTTGGTGTAATCTCTCAGAGGGCTGCTGTGATGATCTGGCCTTAGTCCTGCATTCTCTCCACTCAGAGCTGATAGATCTGGAGCTCAGAGACAATGAGCTGCAGGATTCAGGAGTGAGAGCGCTATCTGCTGGACTGGAGGACCCACAATGTAAACTGCAGAGACTGGGGTGAGTCTCATATATCTGATATCAGTTGGCACAATCCTTGCAATAAGGATAAAATCTAATGATTAGAAATCATACTCTACATCATTTTCAGCTTATGTGTAATAAACAAATCACAATGTCATGTAAAATATGACAGGATGATGTGATGTAGTCCTGAGGCAAAGCCTGAAGTGGTTTATTTTACAGTTACACAGTGTCTATGATCTAATGTTAAATGAGCTGGGATTAACATCACTGTGTCTGTCATATTTAATGCTGCTGTGTAGCTAGCACACAGACAGACATTTTACATTGACAACCATGTTGAAAATAAGTGTTTTTTTTTATTTGTCCTGTGTCTGGGTGCAGATATTTAAGCAATGACAAACTCAAGTCATTAACAAAGTAAAGACCGTATGACACTCAGGTCTGCTCTGCTGTGATTGTTGCTCATTGGTTGAGCCACTCTGCAGCACAGCCTTGATGAAATCAGACTGCTTCCTGTGACACTGCATGGCTAATGACCTGTGAAAACGATGTATAATGTAGGGACAGAAATACAACAGAATAAAGTAAATAAAACCCAAACAAAACAACTCAAGTTTTACGGAAGAAGAGACACAAAATGGGCACCAATGGATGCTGTTTGTTCATGACATCATATAAAAACCGTTTCACTGTGTTGATGAAAGAAAAACATGTGCACCCCCCAGCCAATCAGCAATGGGTATTTAACCAAGACTTAGCATAAAAGATGTACAACAAACTGCTGTGTGTTTAATAATGGCTTGTTTGTCCAGAGCTGATCTCCTTCTCCCTGCAGGCTGTCAGGCTGTCAGGTCACAGAGAGAGGCTGTGATTCTCTGGCTTCAGCTCTGCGTTCAAACCCCTCACACCTGAGAGAGCTGGATCTGAGCTACAATCACCCAGAAGACTCAGGAGTGAGAGCGCTCTCTGCTGCTAAACTGGACACACTTACACTGCTGTAAGTACAGAGAGTTTCCACACTGCACCTCATAGACACACTGCTGTAAGTACAGAGAGTTTCCACACTGTGTGTCACTCAGTCACTGTCTGTTCTGCTGTTCCTACAGTGTGGACCATGGAGGAGAGAGCAGGAACAAACCAGGACCCAGGAAATGTGAGTCTGTCAGCACTGAACGCTCCCTCATTTCTTCTCCTCCCTCACCCCCTCCTTCTTTCATAACTCTTCTCTTTTTCAACCCCTCCCTCTTTTTCTCTTTCACACAGTCTTTTATAGTGACTTTCTCTCTCACACACTGCATTACACACATAATGAGATGAATATTAATAATGCTAATTAATCTCATTCATGCCTCTGTTCTGCAGACGGCTGTCAGCTCACACTGGATCCAAACACAGTGTACAGAGAGCTGTCTCTGTCTGAGGGGAACAGGAAGGTGACAAACACATGGAGATCAGCCATATCCTGATCATCCAGAGAGATTTGACTGGTGGTCCCAGGTTGTGTGCAGAGAGAGTCTGTCTGAGCGCTGTTACTGGGAGGCTGAGTGTAGTGTGTCTGTGTGGGGAGAGGTTGATATTGCAGTGATATATAAAGACATCAGCAGGAAAGGACGGAGTGATGACTGCGGGTTTGGAGGGAATAAAAACTCCTGGAGTCTGGACTGCTCTAAACACAGATACTCTGTGTGTCACAATAAGAATAGAACAGTCATACCTGTCCCTCCCTCCACCTACAGCAGAGTAGGAATGTACGTGTACAGAGTAGGAGTGTGTGTGGACCGTCCTGCCGGCACTCTGTCCTTCTACAGCATCTCTGACTCTGACACCCTGACCCTCCTGTACAAATTCCACACCAGCTTCACTGAACACACACCCCTCTGTGCTGGGTTTGGAGTGTGGGATGCTGACACTTCAGTGTCCCTTTGCCAACTGGAGTAGAGTCTCACACACACACACACACACACACACACACACACACGCATACACACAGTCAGTTCGTCAAAAACATATACGTCATATACACACACCTACTCTACCTCATACATACCACAGAGTACCACAAACACACACACATACACACACACATGCTCTGCCTAACACACTTATGATCAACCATAACCTCAGCCTGGGGTCTCACCCATCCATATATGTAACACGCACGTGCGCAAACACACACACATACACACAGAGTCACTTAGTCAACCATATACACACACCTACTTTACCTCATACACACCTCACAGAGTACCACAAACACACACACATACACACACACATGCTCTGTGTCACACACATGCGCAAACACACACGCACACACTTGTTTGGGAACAAGTCTTGATTTGGGAACATTGGTTGCTATGTGAATGAGGTCCTGTTGTCATTTTTTTCTAGTTCTGCGAAAACTAGGTATTGTTTCAGAAAATGGATGAACAAGAAATTATTTTTTTATTGAAATAAAACCAGGGATCATTTTATTTTTAAACATTTTAAACTATTTTAAATAGAAAGTTAATAAGCATTTATATTTTATAGCTGTTCATGAACTGGCAGAAGCTCTAAGGGTTGAATTATGGTGGTCTGTGGGGGTGAGGTCTGTGATAAGTAAACTTTGTCATTGCTTTTAACTGATTCCATTTTAAGGTAGTTTGTGATAGCTGAGCAAGAATTGTTTGTGAGTACACAGCTCATTGGTAAGCTTGGTAATCACTTGGTAAGTCAATTGTAAATGATGATGAGTGTATTCAAAACTTGCTAATTATACTTTGGAACTTGAGTTTTATTCCATTCTTGGTAAACTCATATCTACCTTGTCAAACTTGTATGGGCTTTTCTGCCCCCTAGTGGTGAACAAGTGCTTTTTAACTGTTTTAACACTTTGTGAATAAACCTTTTGTTGCACCATATGCCCGTGCTCCTGTGTGGTGGGTTGGTATGTGTTGTTGGGCCCCCTCTTTTAGTTTAAACCCATTCCATCTGGTATTAGACACTAGGTGTCTAGCTGTGCACGGGTTAACTCACCTATCACATATGCGTATTACTGACAACATTCAAGAGGATCTCATGGTTTTATAAACACTTCTGAATTTTTCTGTGAAGCAAGAACATTTCGTGCTTTTGAAGTGAGCAGCATTTGATTAAATAATTACCACCACGAACATTTCTCATTTGCTCTGCACTTATTTATGTACAATTTACTCTGCATTTTAACAGGGAATAGCATGATAACCAAAATGTACAAATATACCTTCCCTCTGAATATAGAAATCCAGAAGTGAGTGAAAATGTACAAAATACAGACCTGTTTTTTAGTACTGAGCACCTCACACTGAGCATTACAGCTTTTTAAAGCATTCAGTTCAATGATTTTTTTTGTTTGTTTCACTGAGACACTGACCTCTACTGCCTTGGTTTTTCAAAAGTTGTGCAGGGTACAGTTGTCTCAAGTGAGGCCATTGCTGTTTTTCTGCTTTACCCCAATGCAGGTAGCAATTAGATCACGAAATTGATGCTTGGCCATGGAGTCAGACGTGGGCCTTTTATTTCTGCTTATTGTACTTTATTTTTTTATTTTTTTTTTTTACAAGTGTTTGCTTTCTGTTTTATTTATTGTATTGACCCCCATCCTGGGTCATTTTTTGTGAAGATTCTTGTTCTTTACAACAACAACATCACAACTTCAAAGATAAAGATGTACTTTTTAATTACACGTTTCTTAACTTTGTTATAAATTGTTTCAAATTTACTAATTGTATTTTCTAAACTATGTTATGAAATGTTTAAATGTATACTAAATGAATTATGCCACATGCCTTTTGTCTGTGTAATCTGTCAGATAACTCACACCAGCTTTGCATGTTTGTGCAAGGTGTCTTGCTGTTTCCATGCTCTTGTGTTTCTTGGCAGTGTGAATTACACAAAGACATTCAGGGGGATCAGTTTCTTCTCTAGGGTGATTGAACATGGATCTTAGACAGTATAAGGCAAACGAGTGCTTCTGGGAATTGAAGTCTATGACTGCATTCTAAAGTAATGACAAATGAACCCCAGCCCATAGTGCACACAGTACAAAACACAAATGTTACAGTGCAGAGAACAGTATTCAAACTGAGATAAACCCACGCTACCTCACAATACCGCCACCATACCAGAACCAATAACACTATTTACACGCCCAATATGAACACACCGCTGCTCTCCAAGAACACCCTGAAACAGTCTGCATGAGAGTGATTTCCTTCTATCTCTACTTAATTTATGAGGTGACAGAAAGTAGTCACTCTGCGGGCTTTTTCAGGGTGTTACCAGGGAGCTGACAGACCATCACTGGGGACTGTTTATTCTGCATGTCATCTGTGAAGAACATCCACCTGTTTCCCCATCCACACCTTTTTAAGGACCAGACTTCCTGGACTATGCAAATTCAGAATGATGACTACTATGGGATTTAATTTACCAACTGTTTGTTTTTATTGCTTTTCTGTTCTGCTGATACTGTCACATATAACTATGGATATATGTGTGAAGCCCTTATTTGTTTGCCTTCGGTTGGGGTTACATCATATGTAAGTCCCAAACACATGAAAATTGGCCAAGATGTTGCTCTCTGATTGCAATGGATAGGATAACAACATTTCAGCTCCCAATGTTGCTCACCTTTGAGGCTTTTAAGTGCAATGTCTCAGAAAGTCTTAAGACAGTATTATGAGGAACTCCTGCCTGGTCCACAAAAACATCAGGGTTACCACTAAAAACATGCTGTGCCTCAATAACCAAAGCAGTAACTGTTCATTGCTCCACAGGCAGCAATGCCACACTTCCTGTGACTGGAAGGTTTGTCTGAGTTGTGCTACATCAGATGCAGCAACTGAACTCTTTCATTGACTGAAAGTTTTCCTTATTCAAAAGAACACCACCCCCTGAATTTTCCCTTTTCAGAAAGACAATGGACTCTCGACACGGTCAGGCTTCAGCTCATTTCTGCAATTCACATCTTTTCAGTCTCCAAATGAGTAAACTTGGCATACCTGGGGTGCTGCACACAAGGAGGATTCTCCTGTGTTCTCCATTTTGATAGGCTGCTGACTGACCTGTGACACAGCATTCTGTGTGCCACTGCTAAACTAACCAAACAACCTGTTTTATGCAGGGATTTGCTCCAGCCACACGCTACACCACCTGATGTTGATGGTAATTTTCCTCCTTGGTCCAGGAGGTGAGCTAGCAAGCAAAAACAGGTGGAGTGGTGCTTGGCCAGAGTGAATGTCTGCATTCACTGCGGTCCTCAGTGTCAACACTCTCAGTCACATTTCCAGTATAGGGTGTTCATTTGGGCCTCCCTGCTGGTTGAGCATGGAATGGGAAAAGATGCATCGAGGTAAAGCCAGACTGCTGGAGAATGCAGGCATTGATCCTGTTACCTCTTACATACTAAGCGAGCGCTTAGTATGCAGGATGGGTGAGGTTTCCAGGATGGGAAAGCACCATTTCAGAATAAGTATAAGTGTATACTGTATCAATGTAACCTTTCAGTAACTGAGTTCAACAGTAGTGTGTGTTTCCTGTGTATGATTAAAGTTTGATATGTAATTGAAAAGGTAAAGAGCTGAGCTGACATCTCTGTGCAGGTTTGTGTGTATCTCATCACGTGTCTCATGAGTGTGCATCATTCTGCTTCCTCAGCAGCAGGCAAACAGTGTTATATTTTATCACAATCTGCACTCTGTCCTGATCGAAGGGGTTACTGGCGTTTGTTATTCCTGTGTTCTCACATTTATTTTTAGGCAATGGTTTCAATGCAGTCGTTTCACATTCACATGAATTATCAATCTGATTCTGTTTGCTGTGCTGAGTGATTTGGGATTCACTGTTCATTTGGTATGTGAGTTGTTGAGTAATATTGAGGTATCACAGGTTTGTATGAAAAACAAAGAATATTGCGCAGATGAAAGCACAGTGAAAACACAGAACTGTGACTGCTGTTAACTCTTATTCCTCCGTGAGGGTCTGCAGTCACAGAGGGTGTGGTTTTGCTGAGAGAGTTAGCGATCAGAGGAAAGAAGAGAACTTTGAATCTGAATATGGGGACATGCAGACCCTGCTCCATACCTCATCACACAGTGAGTAAATGAATATGGGGACATGCAGACCCTGCTCCATACCTCATCATACAGTGAGTAAATGAATATGGGGACATGCAGACCCTGCTCCATACCTCATCACACAGTGAGTAAATGAATATGGGGACATGCAGACCCTGCTCCATACCTCATCACACAGTGAGTAAATGAATATGGGGACATGCAGACCCTGCTCCATACCTCATCACACAGTGAGTAAATGAATATGGGGACATGCAGACCCTGCTCCATACCTCATCACACAGTGAGTAAATGAATATGGGGACATGCAGACCCTGCTCCATACCTCATCACACAGTGAGTAAATGAATATGGGGACATGCAGACCCTGCTCCATACCTCATCACACAGTGAGTAAATGAATATGGGGACATGCAGACCCTGCTCCATACCTTATCATACAGTGAGTAAATGAATATGGGGACATGCAGACCCTGCTCCATACCTCATCACACAGTGAGTAAATGAATACGGGGACATGCAGACCCTGCTCCATACCTCATCACACAGTGAGTAAATGAATATGGGGACATGCAGACCCTGCTCCATACCTCATCACACAGTGAGTAAATGAATATGGGGACATGCAGACCCTGCTCCATACCTCATCACACAGTGAGTAAATGAATATGGGGACATGCAGGCCCTGCTCCATACCTCATCACACAGTGAGTAAATGAATATGGGGACATGCAGACCCTGCTCCATACCTCATCACACAGTGAGTAAATGAATATGGGGACATGCAGACCCTGCTCCATACCTCATCACACAGTGAGTAAATGAATATGGGGACATGCAGGCCCTGCTCCATACCTCATCATACAGTGAGTAAATGAATATGGGGACACGCAGACCCTGCTCCATACCTCATCACACAGTGAGTAAATGAATATGGGGACATGCAGACCCTGCTCCATACCTCATCACACAGTGAGTAAATGAATATGGGGACATGCAGACCCTGCTCCATACCTCATCACACAGTGAGTAAATGAATATGGGGACATGCAGACCCTGCTCCATACCTCATCACACAGTGAGTAAATGAATATGGGGACATGCAGACCCTGCTCCATACCTCATCACACAGTGAGTAAATGAATATGGGGACATGCAGACCCTGTGACAGAGAGTTTGAAGGCAGCATAGAGAGAAGGAGAATCTCACTTCTGCAGCTCCTGTTCCCTCTCTCATCTCTTTTAGTATCTCATCTCTCTCTCTCTCTCTCTCTCTCATAGGTTGTCTCTCACACTCTCTCTCTCTCATCTCTTTGAGCAACTCATCTCTCTCTCACTCTGTCTCTCTTTCACAGTTTCTCTCTCTCTGTTATTACAGCCCCATGCCGCCAGGACAAGCCCCAGGAGAGGGACTTCCTCACGCCGCACTGCAGGCCAGACACTCCAGTACAAACCCCCCTGCCCCACACTCACACCACTCCACTCTGTGCTAAGGCCAAGACCCTCTCCTGAGCCCGCCAACATGGCACAGGCCAGCCCCCACTCGGCCACCTATGGGGGGGGGGGGCAACACACCCAGGGAGGGGGAGGTCCACACACTCGCACGCACACACTCACAAAAAGAAAAGCCAGGGGTTGGACGTGGCTTGGCCCGTGCAGGCCTCCTCCGCGTCCCAAAATAAAAAACAAAACCCAAAGAAAATAGGCAGGGGACTGCTGCTCCATCCTGGAACCACCGCGGCCGAATCCTGCAGGCTTCCCCAACTAGCAGTCACTGCCCATCGGGGAACGAAGCAGGCCAACCAGGAGGGAAGGCACGACGCAGATCACCTCTCTGTGGACTGAGCAGGGCAGTCAGACGCACGCTTTGCTTTACGGCACACGTCCCTCTCACCACCGGGGCTCTGTCCCTGCTCACCTCCTGCCCAGCCCGGGGTTCTCAGCTCCGTCGCCGGCTCTTCTCTCCTCACTCTCGGTTGTTGCTGCCATTCTCAGTAGCTAACAGGCTTTTTCCCTTTGAACTCACAAATAGGCTACTTTTATCCCAAATGCTGGAAACTTTTCCTTGTTGTGATGTCACCAGTGCTCAGGACGGATAAATCGGAGCTCAAAAATGATGCCCGAATTTCTGACCGACAATTCCAAGTTCGACAATCATTCAATTAATTTTTTCACTGGTCGAATGTTGTTTTTTAGGTTTACCGCCCTCACAGAAGGCGACTAAATGCTGAACTGTTGGAGAAGTTAGTTGTACTAGAAAACAACCAAACTGAAACTGTAGTGTAAGGGGTACATGAAGGAGAATATGTTGTTTGGGGGAGGGGAGCACTTCTCTTTCTCTCACATACTAAATGTGTTGTATCTTACTCTACTGTAATGGCACTGTTCATTGTCTCTTGCACTTCTTCAAGTGATTTCTTGTAAAGTTAGTGATCTAGAAAATTAGCTTACTCTACTGTTGCACTCCCCCCATGGGAATTCTTCCAAACAAAAATGCAGAAATGAAAATTAAAGAAACAAAACTGAAACTAAATCAAAACCTCAACGAAAAACCTGTCAGCTGTTTTGCATTTACATTTATTTATTTAGCAGACGCTTTTATCCAAAGAGACGTACAAGGAATACATACAATAGTTACAACTCAAATGCAGCAGCAAAAAAGCATCATTTACACTGAAGCAGTGAAAACCATAAGTCTAAAAACAGTCATAAGCATAATAAGCATAGTATAACCAATAAACACAACAACCAACAAGCATATAAAACATAATACATAACCAAATAAAACAAAAAAATATTATTATTATTATTTATACAAATTAAGATATGAATGTAAATACATAAAATATTACAAGACGTATATAATAAATGAAGAGCATGGAAACAGCAAGACATCTTGCACAAACATGCAAAGCTGGTGTGAGTTATCTGACAGATTACACAGACAAAAGGCATGTGGCATAATTCATTTAGTATAAATTAGAGTAGGGGAGTAGAGGTCAGTGTCTCAGTATAACAAACATTCTATATATATTCAGATATATATAGATTTCTATAGTCAGAGGGAAGATATATTTATACATTTCGGCTATCATGATATTCCCTGTTAAAATGCAGAGTGAATTGTAAATAAATAAGTGCAGAGCAAATGGGAAATGTTCATGGTGGTAATTATTTAATTAAATGCTGCTCACTTTGTGTGTGTTACTTATCACAGACCTCACCCCCACAGACAACCATAATTGCCAGTTCGTGAACAGCTATAAAATACAAATGCTTATTAGCTTTCTATTTAAAATTGTTTAAAATATTTAAAAATAAAATGATTCCTGTTTTTATTTCAATAAAAAATCTTTTCTTGTTCCATTCCATTTTCTGAAACAATACCTTGTTTTCGCAAAACTAAAAAACATAAAAAATGACTACAGGACCTCATTCACATAGCAACCAATGTTCCCAAATCAAGACTTGTTCCTAAACGTGTGTGTGTGTGTGTGTGTGTGTATGTGTGTGTGTTTGTGGTACTCTGTGGTGTGTATGAGGTAGAGTGGGTGTGTGTATATGGTTGACTAAGTGACTGTGTGTGTGTGTGTGTGTGTGTGTGTGTGTGTGTATAAGACTCTACTCCAGTTGGCACAGGGACACTGAGGATTTTACTCCATACACTGAAAACCCAGCACAGAGGGGTTTGTGTTCAGTGAAGCTGGTGTGGAATCGGTACAGGAGGGTCAGTGTGTCAGAGTCAGAGACACTATAGAAGGACAGAGTGCCGGCTGGACGGTCCACACACACTCCTACTCTGTACACACACACTCCTACTCTGTACACACACACTCTTAATCTGCGGTAGGGGGAGGGAGGGACAGGTAGGACTATTTCCTTATTGTTGTGACTGACAGAGTATCTGTGTTTCGAGCACTCCAGACTCCAGGAGTTTTTATTCCCTCCAAACAAACAGTCAGCACTCCATCCTTTCCTGCTAATGTCTTTATATGTCACTGCTATATCAACCCCTCCCCACTCAGGCCCACTCCACTCAGCCTCCCAGTAGCTGCGCTCACACAGACTCTCTCTGCACACAACCTGGAACCAGCCATCAAATCTCTCTGGATGACCAGGGTATGGCTGGTTCTCTATTCCCCATGTCACCTTCCTGTTCCCCTCAGACAGAGACAGCTTTCTGTGTGCTGTGTTTGGATCCAGTGTGAGCTGACAGCCATCTGCAGATCAGAGGCATTAATCAGATTAATTATCTTTATTAATATTCATCTCATTATGTGTGTAATGCAGCGTGTGAGAGAAAGTCACTATGAAAGACTGTGTGAAAGAGAAAAAGAGGGAGGGGTTGAAAAAGAAGAGTTATGAGAGAAGAAGGAGGTGAGAGAGGAGAAGAAATGAGGGAGTGTTCAATGCTGACAGACTCACATTTCCTGGGTCCTGGTTTGTTCCTGCTCTCTCCTCCATGGTCCACACTGTAGGAACAGCAGAACAGACAGTGACTGAGTGACACACAGTGTAGAAACTCTCTGTACTTACAGCAGTGTGTCTATGAGGTGCAGTGTGGAAACTCTCTGTACTTACTGCAGTGAGTCTATGAGGCGCAGTGTGGAAACTCTCTGTATTTACAGCAGTGTGTCTCTGAGGCGCAGTGTGGAAACTCTCTGTACTTACAGCAGTGTGTCTATGAGGTGCAGTGTGGAAACTCTCTGTACTTACAGCAGTGTGTCTATGAGGTTCAGTGTGGAAACTCTCTGTACTTACAGCAGTGTGTCCATGAGGTGCAGTGTGGAAACTCTGTACTTACAGCAGTGTAAGTGTGTCCAGTTTAGCAGTAGAGAGCGCTCTCACTCCTGAGTCTCCTGGGTGATTGTAGCTCAGATCCAGTTCTCTCAGGTGTGAGGGGTTTGAACGCAGAGCTGAAGTCAGAGAATCACAGCCTCTCTCTGTGACTCGACAGCCTGACAGCCTGCAGAGAGAAGGAGACCAGGTTTGGACAAACAAGCCATTTATAAAAAAAAAACAGCAACAAGGCTATGAAATTAGTAATTATAATTATTAAACATACAGCAGTTTGTTGTACATCTTTTATGCTAAGTCTTGGTTAAATACCCATTGCTGATTGGCTGCAGGGTGCACATGTTTTTCTTTCATCAACACAGTGAAACTATTTTTATATGATGTCATAAACAAACAGCTTCCATTGGTGCCCATTTTGTGTCTCTTCTTATGTAGTTGTTTTGTTTGGATTTTATTTACTTTATTCTGTTGTATTTCTGTCCCTACAATATACATCATTTTCACAGGTCATTAGCCATGCAGTGTCACAGGAAGCAGTCTGATTTCACCAAGGCTGTGATGCAGAGCGGCTCAACCAATGAGCAACAGTCACAGCAGAGCAGACCTGAGTGTGATACAGACTTTACTTTGTTAATGACTTGAGTTTGTCATTGCTTAAATATCTGCACCCAGACACAGGACAAATAAAAAAACACTTATTTTCAACATGGTTGTCAATGTAAAATGTCAGTCTGTGTGCTAGCTACACAGCAGCATTAAATATGCCAGACACAGTGATGCTAATCCCAACTCATTTAACATTAGATCATAGACACTGTGAAACTGTAAAATAAACCACTTCAGGCTTTGTCTCAGGACTACATCACACCATCCTGTCATATTTTATTTGACATTGTGGTTTATTTATGACATATGAGCTGAAAATGATGTAGGGTATTATTTCTAATCATTAGATTTTATCCTTATTGCAAGGGTTGTGCCAACTGATATCAGATACATGAGACTCACCCCAGTCTCTGCAGTTTACAGTGTGGGTCCTCCAGTCCAGCAGATAGCGCTCTCACTCCTGAATCCTGCAGCTCATTGTCTCTGAGCTCCAGATCTATCAGCTCTGAGTGGACAGAATGCAGGACTAAGGCCAGATCATCACAGCAGCCCTCTGAGAGATTACACCAACCCAGCCTGTGGAAGGAAAACACAGACTTCACATATACACCAACCCAGCCTGCAGAGAGAACATACACACTATAAATATACACTATAAATATCCAGATCAAACTTGTTCCAGCACATCCCACAGATGCTCGATCGGATTGAGATCTGGGGCCTCATTTATAAACCGTGCGTACGCACAAAAAACGCTCCAAAACGTGCGTACGCCGATTTTCACGCACAATTTGGGATTTATAAAACTTCTACTTGACGTGAGAATGTGCGTACCAGTACTATACGTTTGACCCATGCGTACGCACATTTCGGGCACATATTTGCTCTAAATAGCACACCCTAGAGACCACAAGAAATTTGCACTATAGTTTCCTTTTTCTTGATGATTAATTAGGATCACATTATTATTCGTAACCAATGTTGTTTTGGCCATAAATGATAAATTATCAGATTAAGAGATGACCAATCAGCAATCACTAATAATCATTATTAGTCAATGTATTTTGTTCACATTAATAGACTTAAAGCGTGTAAGGATTGCAAGACAGCATGACCATGGCTGCCTTGGCAATATGAGGATATTGTGAACTGAATGGTGCGACGGAACGTGTTTTCAGGGACTGTTCCGACTTTTTTTGCCCACGATGACGCTTGGCTCATGAGTCGATTTCGCTTAACATTACTGTACTCTTGGAACTCTGTGCTGAATTGAGGCCGGTGATGGAGCGCTCTACACGTAGCAACCATTCAATACCTGCCCATCTGAAAATCCTGTGTGGATTATCAGCTACGGGGAGTGTCCAGCGGGAAATAGCGGACCGGTCGGATATATCCCAGCCCTCATTCAGTCCATGTCATACCATGGATGGTCCCAGAGTTCGATGTATATCAAGTTCCACTACACAGAGGAAACATCAAAAAGCTATTTGCAGCGATGACCGGTTTTCCCGATGTAACCGGTGCAATCGACTGCTCTCACATTGCAATAAGGGCGAAGTCAGTGTATGAATAGGTGTACGTAAATCATAAGATTGTCCATTTAATAAACGTGCAAGTGATTTGCGATACACAAATAACACCAACATATGTGGTTGCCCGACGGCCAGGGTCTCGTCATGATTCGTTCACTCTGATGAAGAGAAAAGTTGGAAATCAACTCCGATAATCGTAGCCAGCCACTCATCGACGGAGCTCAGTGGTGGCACCCTCCATACCGCCGCCCATTGCCCATATACTTGCAGCTGGGCAAGTAGAAGCCTGTTTGCCTCAAGCTTGATGTCGGACCATCTTTCATTGAATTTGATCTGCGTGCGGCTGTCTATACCTGACAGCCGCTGTAACCTCCTGCCATGCAAGGTGTTTTTGTTTTTGTTACCCCGGTGCTGTGGTAACCTGAAATTATATTTTTTCTAATCTCTGTTTAGGACACTAAAGCTTCGATCTCGCAGCTTCTTTTGCAGTTTCTTTGTTTCCCCTGTTCGCTGCCATTATTGCATTTAAAATGTATTGCTCTGTTCTACACATTATTTATAGATCTTACTTAATTGATTTCGACCTACGGAGCACCATATATCCTTAAATGTGGGCGTTTCAGGGTGTGGTTGTGGCGCGCGTTCACGCACGCACAATTGTAGGATTAGTTGTGATTTATAACAGAGACATGCGTATGTGTTGCGTACGCAAGTTTTATAAATCTGAATTTTTTTTTGCATACGCAAACTCGTAGGTTTTGGCGTACGTAACTATTTAGGCACGAAAGTACGCAAAGTTTTATAAATGAGGCCCCTGGGGAATTTGGAGGCCAGGGAAACACCTTGAACTCTTCTTCATTTTCCTCAAACCATTCCTGAACAATGGGCCTCATTTATCAAACGTGAGCCGAACGAATTTGATCGTAAATCATTTGTAAATGCATTTATGCAAAAAATGTGGGATTTATCAAAGTTTTCGTATATCAGTTTGTTCGTAGGGTCCGAAGAAATTTCACGAGTGCTCTAAACTGTTCGTATTGCGTGCGTAAATGGAAAAACACAGCTGTAAAGCTTGTTTTTCGTGTTGTCGCTTTTATTTTTCCATTTACTCACTTTTTATTTTATTAAATATGAGTACCAAATTATTTGGCAGTAATATAGTAACATTATCACGGTCCAAAGTGTTATATAAAATCACTATTGGAGTCAACATTAAAACAGGTCATTCGGCTTCATTTGTGTAATCCTGATTAATAAAATTAATTAGTTTGCTTGCCAAAGGCGCAAACTACTGTTCTTCTATAGAATCTTTACTACTTCTTAATATAATTATTCCTGGTTCTTCCGGACATAACTCCCCCAACAGTTTTTAAGGTAGACATACTGAACTTGGCGTGAATATACTCTTCAGGGGCCTCATTTATAAAACTTTGCCTACTTTCATGCCTACAGAGTTACGTACACCAAAACCCACGAGTTTGCGTACGCAAAAAAAAATTCTGATTCATAAAACTTGCGTACGCAACACATACGCACGTCTTCTGTTATAAATCACAACTAATCCTACAATTGTGCGTGCGTGAACGCGCGCCACAACCACACCCTGAAACGCCCACATTTAAGCATATATGGTGCTCCGGAAGTCGAAATCAATTAAGTAAGATCTATAAATAATGTGTAGAACAGAGCAATACATTTTAAATGCAATAATGGCAGTGAACAGGGGGAAAAATAAACAGTGAAAGAAGCTGCGAAATCGAAGCTTTAGTTGCCTAAACAGAGATTAGAAAAAATATAATTTCAGGTGTCCACGGCACCGAGGTAACAAATACAAAAACACTTTGCATGGCAGGAGGTTACTGCGGCTGTCAGTTTCTCAGGTATAGAGAGCCGCACGCAGATCAAAATGAATAAAAGATGGTCCGACATCAAGCTTGAGGCAAACAGGCTTCTACTTGCCCAGCTGCAAGTATATGGGCAATGGGCGGCGGTATGCAGGGTTCCACCACTGAACACCGTTGATGAGTGGCTGGCTACGATTATCGAGTTGATTTCCAACTGTACTTCTCATCAGAGTGAACGAATCATAACGTGACCCTGGCCATCTGGCAATCACATATGTCGGTGTTATTTGTGTGTCGCAAATCACTTGCACGTTTATTAACTGGAGATTCTTATGATTTACGTACACCTATTCATAAACTCTCTGCGCCCTTATTGCAATGTGAGAGCAGTCGATTGCACCGGTTACATCGGGAAAACCGGTCATCGCTGCAAATTGATTTTTGATGTTTCCTCTGTATAGTGGAATTTGAAATACATCGAACCCAGGGACCATCCATGGTATGACATGACTGAATGACAGTTTGGGATATACACGACCGGTCCGCTATTTCCCGCTGGACACTCCCCGTGGCCAAGAACCCTAGAGTTGACAGGATTTTCAGATGGACAGGTATTGAATGGTTGCTACATGTAGGGCGCTCCAGCACCGGCCCCAGATCAGCACAGAGTTCCAAGAGTACAGTCATGTTAAGCGAAATCGACTCATGAGCCAGTCGTCATCGTGGGCAAACAAGAAAAAGTCGGAACAGTCCCTGAAGACACGTTCGGCCGCACCATTCAGTTCACAATATCCTCATTGAAAAGGCAGCCATGGTTATGCTGTCTTGCTATCCTCACACGCTTTAAGTCTATTAATGTGAACAAAATACATTGACTAATAATGATTATTAGTGATTGCTGATTGTTCATATCTCTTAATCTGGTAATTTATCATTTATGGCCAAAACAACATTGGTTACGAATAATAATGTGATCCTAATTAATCATCAAGAAAAAGGAAACTATAGTGCAAATTTCTTGTGGTCTCTAGGGTGTGCTATTTAGAACAAATATGTGCTCTAAATGTGCGTACGCATGGGTCAAACGTATCGTACTGGTACGCACATTCTCACGTCAATTGGAAGTTTTATAAATCCCAAATTGTGCGTGAAAATCGGCGTACGCACGTTTGGGAGCGTATTTTGTGCGTACACACGGTGTATAAATGAGGCCCCAGGTTGCTTTTATTTTTCTGAGCTATAGATTCATACCTTTTAAACTACAAATCTTAAAAAAACGCCTCCATTGACTTCAAATTGGCGGAATGTTGAGCATGTTAATGTGGCTAACGTTACTAAGCAACAATTATAACTGCCTCATGTGTGGTCATGTGTTTTGGCTCATTGGTGTATGTCCATATTTAAATCTTTCAACTGTCATACAGATATTTATGCAATAATAACACGAGGCTGGTGTAGTCCACATAAGACATTAATATTTCTTGAGTTAAAATGTGGAGTAATGGAATACGTGTACGAAGCTCTGGGATTTTGTGACTCGTTGCCATGGTGCATCTTGTTATCTGCGCTCCATTTATGATGATTTCTTTGGCCCCTCCACCCCTGCTGTATAATGAACCTGTACACTATATGGCAGTCAGGACACTGAACTGAAACTGGGGCTGCAGGCAGTGCTCAGGTAGAGCTAAGGCACATTCGAAGAAGGGGGGCAGCAGAGTCATTATGTGACATTAGCACACAGGAAGTGGCAGCTAACCGCTAATACAGTGACTGTGAACAGCACATGGGGCTGATGGACTGTGTGTACAAGTGCAGCTACTGATAAGCAGCTGGCTAAGTTACAAGCTAACTGGGCATCATTTAGACACAGAAACCCCATCAACAGCATGTTGCTTACCTGAGCTGTGCCTGAGAGCAACATAACTGCTCACGATCTTTACTACAGCAAATACCAAACTATGTATGACGAAGTTATGCTGCTTTCAAAGTAAACGTCACTTATCAGCTGTGAAATGATTGGTGGCAGTATGAAGCGCTGTGATTGGACAGAAGGAATGAATATTCTGAATGGACATTCAGCATTCAGGCAGAATCTGTGACCTGACAATGTGCAGACTCCACAGGAACCTGTTATCCCTGGTTGCTTTGTTGTGATATAGGACCAAGGAGGGAGGGATTAGACCAATGTGGAAATGAAAGAAGGCTGAGGGAGAGAGGAGTAAACTAAAAAAGGAGCTTTTTACATTTAATTTCATATCTCCGTAATCACTAATTCTATTTACTAAAGGTCACATAGTACACAACAGTACTTACCCCAATTTCTGTAGTTTACAGTTTGGACTCTTCAGTCCAGCACAGAGCAGCTTCACTCCTGAATCTCCCAGGTTATTGTAGCTGAGGTCCAGCTCTCTCAGGGGAGAATTTGGTGACTGGAGAGCTGATGCCACAGACTCACAGGACTTCTGTGTGAAGTTACCACCATACAGTCTGCAAAGAAGAACCAATTATGATATAATGTAATGTTCTCTGCCTGGGTCATACTTTTTTGTATCTTAGCCCAGCTCAGATCAGAGTTGCACTGAGACCACATGAAACCAACAACTCTTATGGAGAATTGCCGGTCGTCTGATAGGACATGTGCGAAAACCGTGCTGTCCACATGAAAGCAACAAGATGACAGTTGGATAACAGTTTCATAGCAACTATTAACAGGATTTATTGCTTACATGTTAGCTGTAAACTGCATGTAAACTGAGACGAACTCAAAGAACAAACGGTATAAATGCCCAAGACTAACGAGCAAACGAGACACAGATGAACAACAGGGCAGAAACAAATGAGCAATCAACAGAATGGGTAACAGGGAAGGTGGGGCTAACACAAAAAGAGAATGAAAGCAAAGGCACATGGATAGGGAACGAAAAAACCAAAACAAATGAACACAGCCGAACGAAGATAACAGAACACACAAGATCAGACAGCATTATTGACAGAGACTGAACAGCACATGGGGTTCATGGACTGTGTGTACAAGTGCAGCTACTGATAAGTTCCTGGCTAACTTACATGCTAACTGGGCTTCATTTAGATACAGAGACCCCATCAACAGCATGAAGCTTACCATAGCTGTGCCTGAGAGCCACATAACTGTTTTACTACAGCAAATACCTAACTGTGTATTACCAGCTTATGCAGCTTTCAAAGTAAACATCACTTATCAGCTGTGAAATGATTGGTGGGAATAGGAAGTGGTGTGACTGACACTAAATGGTCGAATGTGGGAAACAAAAGAAGGCTGAGGGAGAGAGGAGTAAACAGAAAGAACGAGCTTTTTAAAGTTGCATTTTATAGCTCTATAATCAATAATTCTACTCTAATGGTCACTTAAAAGCGCACAGCACTACTCACCTCAGTGTCTGTAGTTTACAGTCTGGACTCTTCAGTCTAGCACAGAGCTGCTTCACTCCTGAATTTCCCAAGTTATTGTAGCTGAGGTCCAGCTCTCTCAGGGGCGAGTTTGATGACAGGAGAGCTGAGGCCACAATTTCATAGAACATTGTGACATTACCACCAACCAGCCTGCAAAGAAGAGCTAATGATTATGTAATGTAAGAATGTTCTAGATGTGGAGTCCCCTGATTACACCCTAAAACTGGTGCGCTACCATTGGATGAAACCAAATTATGCAGCAAGTGCAACCACATCAAGCTGCTACTGGAAACACCAGGGTTGTTGCTGCAATTCTGGTACCCTGTAAGTTGGCCCCTCCACCTCTGCTGTATCATGAACCTGTACACTATATGGCAGTCAGGACACTGTATTGAAACTGGGGCTGCAGGCAGTGCTCAGGTAGAGCTAAGGCACATTTGAAGAAGGGGGGCAGCAGAGAGTCATTATGTGACATTAGCACACAGGAAGTGGCAGCTAACCACTGATAAGCTAACTGTGAACAGCAGATACCCAACTGTGTATTACCAGCTCATGCTAGGCTGTGGTTCAATCCGTAAAATGATCTGCCCTCAGGCTCTTCCACTTGCAAACTTCCCTTGGGAGGATGTGACACAGAAGCAAAAGAACACAGGAAGACACTCGAAACTCAGGGGGAGGAGCAAGGGATGGAGCGGAATATTTTTTAATCAGAACACACTTCCACTGGCAAGTTAGTGAGAGAAACCATGGACACGTAGACGCATGTTGTCGTTGCGTGTTGTGTGCGTATTGCAGTTCATTCTGATTGCATATGGGATGATGACCAGAACCTTTGTCCTGGTCGATTAAAAACCAAAAAAACAGCACCCCTTAATCACCGTCAGAAACACTATGGATTTATGGTCCATTGCAGTAATGTTGTTATTCTAATGTTTATTTTATATCATCACATTTACTAAGCATGAGTAATGGCACAATATTTAATCAGACAAAAATAATTAACAATTCTTAAGAGTCCTTATGAGCAAAACTCACTCCCATGCCAATTTGAAGGCATTTCTCTTACCCGTGAACAGAGCCTCGTTCTATGCTCATAATAGTACTAGCTATTCAGTTTCCTCATTGGACCCTTTAAAATAAAACCAATGAATAAATCTGTGTGTGAAAGCTTACGGCAAATTGCAAAAGATGGTAAATTCCAAATGGTGGGACAATAATCTTCAAATCGAAAATATGCATTTTAAAATAGACTTCTGCTCACTCCTACACTGCTTGTTAGCTCGTTTGCTGGCTTCTACATATTAGCTGCAAGCTAGCTTAGGTTAGCAAACAAATAATACCCTAAAAATTATTGTGACATCGCATTTGATGTATTATTTGCTGGAAATCAATTCTAAAGCATTTACACACCAGTGCTAAATCAATTATATTTATTGACTAATTCAATATCACAACTCAATTCAGCAATATAACTTATGAAATGAGCTCTTCATCCCCACAGCAGCCGGAATTATGGGGGCTGGAACATTTTAAACAGGAAGTTAAGGGTTGACGTGATGCATTCTGGGTAATTTCACTGCCTCATGTCTGAAACGTTGTGGACTCGTTCCCTAGAGCTAAATCGAGGATCAAGGGGCTGATCTCGCGTTCTTTCCCCTGCATTTATAACAAATTAGACCGCACTTCAAGTGGCCAACAAACAATTTCCAGATTCCAAAAGGGATTCCCCAAAGTGTTAGTGGCTAATGAAAGTGCACAAGGACGGATCATTTTACAGACTGGACCGCAGCCCAGCTTTCAAAGTGAACGTCAGTTATAAGCTGTGAAATGATTGGTGGCAGTATGAAGCGCTGTGATTGGACAGAGGGAGTGAGTATTCTGAATGGACATTCAGCATTCAGGCAGCATCTGTGTCCTGACAATGTGCAGACTCTACAGGAACCTGTTATCCTGTTTGCTTTGTTGTGATAAAGGACCAAGGAGGGAGGGATTAGACCAAAGGCTGAGGGAGAGAGAGGAGTAAACTAAAAAAGGAGCTTTTTACATTTAATTTCACATCTCCATAATCACTAATTCTATTTACTCAAGGTCACAAAGTAGACAGCACTACTTACCCCAGTTTCTGTAGTTTACAGTTTGGACTCTTCAGTCCAGCACAGAGCAGCTTCACTCCTGAATCTTCCAGGTTATTGTAGCGGAGGTCCAGCTCTCTCAGGGGTGAGTTTGGTGACTGGAGAGCTGATGCCACAGATTCACAGGACTCCTGTGTGAGGTTACCACCATACAGTCTGCAAAGAAGAACCAATTATGATATAATGTAATGTTCTCTGCCTGGGACTTCCTTTTTTGTATCTTAGCTGTTTCAGCTTGCTACAAAGCAGGAAAACTTTGATGAATGGCTGACAACAGTGATCATGGTGATTTGCTTGGTCTAGTAACAATAACGTTAATAAAAACTACAGAGACGTCACAACATTGTGGAGTTTTAAAAGAAAGTGTGGAGCTGATAATGTTTTTGCAGTGCCTGACACAGACATAAACATGCTGTAAATACATACCAACCCAGCCTGTGAGAGAACACACACATTCTCCACCAAGGGCCACACTGGCAATATCTGTTTTTAAGTCTTTCACTTGTCATCCTCTGGGCACAGATATTTAAGCAATAACACATGAGAGGTTGTGCTATACTGAGACTGTCAGAACTCAGGGCCAGGAGAAATAAAGCACGGAAACAGAAATAATAACAAACCAAAGTTTATTGAGGCAGCCAAAAACAGAAATCAAAGTCAAAGACAGAGAGGGGCTAAAACCAGGAAGTCAAGGCAACAGTACGAAATCAGAATCCAAAATGCAAAGTCAAAAACGGGCAGATAAAGTTCGTCAACAGGCAGACTCAGCGACAGTACAAAATCAAAGAGCAGTAATTCAAAAACCAGAAAACACACTCATAATAACAGGCAGACTCAGCGACAGTACAAAATCAAAGAGCAGTAATTCAAAAACCAGAAAACACACTCATAACAACAGGCAGACAGGCAGGAAAAGAAAGGCTTGTAGCACAACAGGTACAAAAACACTGAGACGAACTCACAAAGAACAAACCGGGTATAAATGCACAAAACAAGCAAACGAGACTCAGGTGAACAACAGAGCAGAAACTGAAACAAATGAGCAATCAACAAGTTTACGAATTAAATCTTTTCAGACACTGTCCATTGCCCTCAGCCATTTTGCAACAGTTTAGATTACTCTGCCATTTCACTGTGTCACAGATCTTTGATGTGAACTGGAACGCACCCTGCAGTCAAAGAGGCCATACTGAAGGGATGAGCAATCAACAGAATGGGTAACAGGGATGGTGGGGCTAACACGAAAGGAAAATGAAAACAAAGGCACATGGATAGAGAACGAAAAAACCAAAACAAACGAAAACAGCCCAACCAAGATAACAGAACACACAAGGTCAGACAGCATTATTGACAGAGACTGAACAGCACATGGGGCACATGGACTGTGTGTACAAGTGCAACTACTGATAAGTAGCTGGGTAACTTACATGCTAACTGGGCATCATTTAGACACAGAAACCCCATCAACAGCATGAAGCTTACCCGAGCTGTGCCTGAGAGCCACATAACTGCTCACAGTCTTTACTACAGCAAATACCTTTTTTTTTTACCTTGAAAGCAGCTTATGCAGCTTTCAAGGTAAACATCACTTATCAGCTGTGAAATGATTGGTGGGAATAAGAAGTATTATGACTGACAGGAACTAACATTCCACTTATCAGCTCTATAATCACTAATTCTATTCTAATGGTCACATAAAAGCACACAGCACCACTCACCCCAGTGTCTGTAGTTTGCAGTTGGGACTTTTCAGTCCAGCACAGAGCAGCTTCACTCCTGAATCTCCCAGGTTATTGAAACCTAGGTCCAGTGTCTGTAGTTTACAGTTGGGAGTTTTCAGTCCAACACAGAGCAGTTTCACTCCTGAATCTCTCAGGTTATTGTAGCTGAGGTCCAGCTCTCTCAGGGGTGAGTTTGGTGACTGGAGAGCTGAGGCCACAACTGCACAGGATTTCTTTTTAAGACCACAGCAGTCCAGTCTGCACAGAAAGTAAATATTTTAAGGTTTTTTCCCCCTTTTTTTCAAGGTCACTGAGGTCTTGTAGCCATGCTAGCCACAATTGTACATAACCAGGCCTGCCCTGCATATAGCCTGTGACTCAAACTCAGATCTGCCCTGCCATTTCCACACACTTTAAATTAAAATCAAGCTCTTCTGAAAGCTTTTAGGAATTACATATCAGTACTCACACGGCCCTCCTGCAGTTCCTGACTACTGGTACCAGTCTCTGCCGACCTGCTGCTGATGTGTTGTACTTTTTTAGGTCAAACTCATCCAGGACCTCCTCCATCAGTAACACAGAGGCCAGAGCTGAGCAATCTTCTGGCTCAAGTTGTTTATCACAAAGTGTTCCGGATCTCAGGTAGGTCTGGATTTTCTCCACTAGAAAGTGGACATTTAGTTCATACAGAGAGTGGAACAGAACATATGAGAAACTGTGATGTTTAAAATAAGACTAGAAATATTGTAAAAATTCCTTAATGTGTGTCCCAGCTCCACCTCCTACACCCAACCTCACAGCTAAAATCACTGATCTCTCCTCTTTCACTGACTTATTTCTTTTACTGCCATCTGATCCTCAGTGTCTGTCTCAAGCACTGGTATTGAAAAGCATTCAGCTTTCTTTCCTCATACTCAGTGATTCTCCACATCTAACATCATACGGTAGGACCAGATGTACTCATGTCTTCAATAGGTGTACCTTGTTTCTTCTCCCAAGTCCTCTATCTGCCTATAATTTCCTTAGTCTCTAGAATGTCCCATGTACCTTTTGCAGCCTGTACTTACAACACCCCTCACTCTCTGCATTGGCTCCTAGATAAACTTTTCAACATCTTCCACCTGCTCTCAACAATAAACACCAAAATAAAAATGTACACAACCTCTGGATGTACTTTAAAAATCAGTAAAACCATTTGTTGGAAGTTCAAAATAAATAAGCACTTTTTAATAAAATGGTTAAAAAGACAAACACAGTGGGTCCCCATACCACTGTAAGGTGCTCCATTCTGCCAGTTGTAAGGATGGGTGTGTTTAATTGTAATGATGACTGCTAAAATTGCTAAAATGCTATGTCAATGTTACCTCGATCTCTGTGTAGTTTTTTGCAGTGAAAGGTTGCAAGAACACATCCAACAAGAGCGACAGCAGCAGCCAGAGGGAGAAACACAGATAAAGATGCCTTCCAACGACGAACAGGGAACATCTCAGCTGAAATACACATGGCACATATAAATATGAAATTATTATAAATATAATATTATAACTATAATAAGTTATGAGATAAGATCTAAGTGTAGATTTATTTACAGTCTATAGACACACTAAGTGATTGTTTTGTGTTGCTGGTAAAATGTTTGTTCTTATTGTTATTAATTATGGAGCTGATTTTACAGCATGCTTCTCACCAGGGATGTTTAACACTGTGTCCTTCTCCAGTTTGCGCTGCTGCAGGTGAACTCTACAGGTGACTGTGTTGGTGTCTCTGTCCTGTATGATGATCCTTCGTCTCACATTGTAGAGGTCCCCACTGTCTCTGTGTGTCTCTGTAGCTCCAGCAGAGATACTGTGCCCCTCACTGACCAACCAAAGTAGGTCGGGCTGAATATCCCAGCCTTTAGATTCACACAGCAGGCTGACCCACCCTGCTCTGTGTGGCACCTCCATAGAGATCACTGGCTCAGTTCCTGCAGGAGCACAAACTCAGACGTTACATCATTATCATTTACTGCCACTTGCTATCCTTTAGCCACCTTTGTACTCCTAATTTCACTCGCCTGTTTCAGTGAGATTCAGTGGTTTGTCATCAGAGAAGTATTTGTGAGAAATGTCAGAATGCTTTGGGGAGAGAGAGTACTGACCTCTTATTTGCACTTGAACAGAAGCATCATCATACCAGCTTTTTGACTGAATAAAACATTTATATCGTCCCTCATCAGAGGCTCGTACTCCTGTCAGTCTGAGTGAAGCATTTCCTCTCTTCAGCTCGTCTGGGAACAGTGCTGTCCTTCCTCTGTAAGATGGGATCTGATTCTCATTTCTAATCTGTCTCTCCTGGTAATTATGCACCACTGAGCCTGTAGAGGGAACTCTGGACCACTCCACATGCATGTCCTCAGCACTGATGCTGGGTTTGAGGTAACAGGGTAGAACAATGTCTTCACCAGCTACAGCAACAATGGGTTCGGAGGGACCAAGAACCTCAAAACTCTCTGTAGACAAACACAGAAAGACAGACACTTGTCAGAGCAACAACAGGAGATGGAATACTAGCACAGACTGAGGCTATAGCTGGAATGAAACAAAGCAGATTTCTCCAAAAGCGATCCGTATACATTATAGACTACATCACACAGGCACACGGATATACCAGTACTGCAGTCAGTGATAGTGCAGGTGTGTTCATTGTCAATGCTGCAGTCAGTGATAGTGCAGGTGTGTTCACTGTCAATGCTGCAGTCAGTGATAGTGCAGGTGTGTTCACTGTCAGTACTGCAGTCAGTGATAGTGCAGGTGTGTTCACTGTCAGTACTGCAGTCAGTGACAGTGCAGGTGTGTTCACTGTCAGTACTGCAGTCAGTGATTTTTGGAACCATATTTATTTTGGTTATAAGGAAAATAAAATGTATTATGATTTATTGCTTATATGATTTATGGATTTGTAGACATTACCTGAAAATAATTACCTTTAACACTTTACCTCACCTGCAGTATTGCCGCCCCCTTTACAGCTGAAAGAGATGTTACATGGGAAATTGCCAGTAGTTAGCTCGTAGGCCACTACTCTTGTGTTTCTGGAATCCTAGTTACACGGGGACCCAAAACAGTTTTAAACCACAAACAGCTTGAGTCAAACAAGTATTGTAGAATAAATATTAGTTTGCTTTTTCTTTTTTGCTCCTCGATCTATCTTGGATGGTGGCGAGTGGAATTTTTGATTTTAAATTTGACACCAATACAGTGATAGTATAGGTGTACTCACGGTCAGTACTGCAGTCAGTGATGGTGCAGGTGTGTTCACTGTCAGTACTGCAGTCAGTGATGGTGCAGGTGTGTTCACTGTCAGTACTGCAGTTGTGGCATATCTGCTTATAATCCTTGAATACTATTAAATGCTTGATTGTAATATTAGGTGACAATGAGAGACCAGAGGACACCAGCCATTGTCTCACATTATATTATGTACCCTTATCGACAATGCAACACCCCTGGGGTTCTGTCTGTATTTCTTGGGTGTAACACAGTCAGGTGAAGATTTACCTGGTCTGGAGACAGAGGTCTGATGGAGGAGCAGAAGAATTACACATGAACATTTTGACATGCAGTCCATCTCTGAAAGAGATAATCAGAAGATAAAGTCTAGACACCTCCTATAAGTAAATGTCTGATGAGATAAATGTTTCCTCCTCTACCACCTCATTTCCTCCCTTCCTTCCAGCATTGGAAACAAGATGTAATTAAGGAAACATGGATACTTTTTTAGTTTTGGGATGCACCCAGAATGTAAAAGTTTGATGAGTTTCCCTTCTTGAGCTTGTGTCACATGGTTACATGATTTTTGCGCTTAGTGACACAGTTCAACTTCCAACCAATGCCAAGAACAGACCTCAGAATAACCTTGTATAACTGAAACTACCTATCCAAAGTGTCCAAGCTATTTGAAGTATTTCAGAAGACTGAAAACCTCCAGGATTTTAAAGAATTATATAAATTGTATTGTACCAATGTGGAGAGAAAATCTGCCACCAACTTAGTAAAAAAAAATTACTTACCAAACCTTCAACATGGGATTTAAAGGCTGGGTATGTTTATGCAGTGAAGTTATCCACTGTCCTGGAAAATGTTTCTTCCCAGGAACGTCCAGGATTTATGTCAGCTCTGCTCCCAACTCTTGCCGTGAGAAATCATACTCTATGAAAATACCGCACCCACAAGCCCAAATCATTCCCATTCCTCCTTTCACAACTACCTTTGGATTCTCTCCCGTTTCCTCTGCACTCCCTGACAGCCTGGTTACAGGTTTCTTTCAGCTGTTTTATTCTCTTTATAAAGAGTTATCCAGTCTCATCGGTCTTTAAAATGGCATTGGAGTTAAGTTTACTTTAGCTTAAAGGCAATGAATGGCTGGCTGCCAAAAGAACACCCTCTAAGCCAATAGTGTACAACATAAATTATGAGAAAAAAAAAATGCACATCTGAAATTCGGGTATATTTTTGGAGACCGAGGTAATCATTTAGGGACAGATTTACTAAAGGATTACGACTGCTTTTCAGGCATAAAAGCAGCCGCTAAAACGCCTCGTTATTTACTTGCGAATTAGTCGCAATGGGTGAAATCGCTATTAAAATGGGATTAGAGGTGAAATCAGTTCATGCATATGTATACCTGGGGTGAAGGCGCTAAAACAGGGTGGAAATTTTGCAAATGAGGCCAATTAAGTGTTCCGTCTAATTTGCTAAACCTTGCAATAACTGCGACTCCCATCTTTGCGTGGGAATTATTACGATTTCTGAAATCAAGAGATCAATTCTGCGCCGTCGGAAAGTTACCCTCTCTGTTAACCTAACTGCAAATACTGACCTGATATTGCACAAGTTACATAGTCACGGCATAATCCCACTACTGGAGGAACTTGAGCCACATACCCAATGAAAATGCCCTGTCTGCCGTGGTGATACTGTTAACTATGTCCTTGCGTCCGGGTCTCTTCAGTACAGTTACATGACTTACAGGTGGGTTGTTCCATCTGTTACGAATCAGGCAGGGACTCCGTCGCAGATAGAGATGAATAATAAACAGCGTTTATTAAGCAGCCAGAACACAGGTACTCGAAGTCGGGGAGAGGCAGAGTAGAACCAGGTGGACACAGCGAAGGTACCAAAACACAGTCCAGAGACAGAGCGATAAATGGGCAGGCAAAGGTCAGAACCAGAAAAACTCAGAACAATCCAAACACACAATCCAAAAAAATCGAAGTTAAAAAAAATGGAACAAGAATCAATAAACAGGCAGGCAGAACACAGATGAAAAGGCGAAACAGGGAAAACACGGAGACAAAATGGCAAGGAACTAGAGATGGGCGAAATGTAGAGATGGCCGAAATGAGACGGGGCTCCGAAGCTGCGTCGAATCATTCGAAGCAGCTGTGTTTCGGCACACTGATCCGGAGCCCCAACCGAAGCACGCGCTTAACGTCATCACGTTTCCTACTTGACGTAACGGACAACTTCAAATGTGGAGCGTTTCCGACAGTTCACAGCGTCAGAAGAAAAGTTATGTTCTGTGTTTCATCAAAGACTCATGATTGTCAATGTTTATTTCTTGTCTTTCATGTTTGATGCAGTTTGCTCTTGTTTTGTAAATACCCCACTGAATACAGAAAAGGTGAATAAAATCACGAAAAGTATGTGTGGAGTTGGTGTTTAAATGTTACAGGCTATCAAACTGTCAAGCACACGCTGTCTGGAGTTCATAACCTTAATAATATTCAAAGGCTTCTGATGTAATTTGAAACATAGGCTACTATCTGAATAACTGCAAATGTTCGCCTTCCTGAAGATTGAATTCTTGTTAGGTTTTATTTTTTTTTAATTAATGGACCTCTCAAAGAAATTGAGTGAAATATCCCATAGAAGGCTAAACCCCAGCTAACAGTTGTTGGTTGTCAGAACATGGTCAGAACCTTAAATAAAATATTCCTAGAAACTTTGACCTATTTTCTTAATGTTCCTTGCACGTTATTTACCTGGAATGTTTCCTTGTGGCCGTAACATAACTTGTTCCGAACCATGTGGAATGTTAGAATGTTAACGGCATGTTTACATGATAACATTATGTCAAACCCCACTGAAATATGATCAGGGTCTTCTTGGAATAAGACACTACATACGTATTTAAATAACTACAAATAACGCACATAACCTGGAGATCTTCGTGAGAAAGTATAGTTTTCTGCAAAATTCGAAGTAATATCTGTTTCGGGAAATTAAATATATAATTCTGTAAGATAAAATTTGTACCACTTGAAAATATCATACGTACAAGATGATGCTTGCATGATAGAATCTGGGACCATTTTGATCTGGTCACCCGACTAGTGTGCCATGACAGCAATGCACCCAGTCATTGGAAAATGCCGGAAAACGTCCTTAACAAATCCTTCAACAAATCAAGTTAGTAGAATAGCTTTTGTGTGGCGTTTTAAAGTCGAGGGGGAAGAGATCATGTTAATTGCCTAGCTGACCGCTTCAATACGTCCTTGTTCATTAGCAAATCAAACATCACCTCTGAATTTTACAGTAGCTACACACATAGGTTACCTATCTATTGTGACAGGTTCATTAACTGTAAATAGTTATTGTCGACTTGTAGCACCGCATTTACTTCAGAATGGGTAGGTTATAGTTGGGGTAGTTACATTTATCTCGATGTTGTTATTTAGCTTCACTGGTCTGCTACCTGCTTTGTAATTATGAGTCAAGTTAAAGCACTGTATTGGTTGTTTTCATCGTGTTACATAAGCTTACAGCGACGTTGCCCATTATTTTTAATATTGGAATTCCATGAGAAGAACTTTGATCACCGCTATGGATAGTTTTTCCTTTAATCTTTTCTTTGCCACCTTTCTATGTTGTCTGCAACGGAATTCCAAGCTCCTGTGGTATTCCTGGAGCGTCAAAAATATCACAGGAGAGGTGCTAAACACCACATCTATGAACGCGCTTCTCGTTTATGATGGAGTAATAGTTATTAATCAACATATGTACGGAATTCCACATCAAAGTTTGAAAAATAGGGCGGATTTTGTTAGTTCGTTTCAGGTTACGCATAAATTAACACACAGTTTTAGGAATAAATTGATAAATGAGGTCCAATGTGTCCAACAAGTCGGAAGCCAAGACAAAAATTACTATATGCTATTCTTCAACTAGTATTACAATATCTATCGCAGTGACGTTCACAAATGTGTGTGTGTGTGTGTCTGTGTCTGTGTGTCTTATTGCAGGCTACTTGTAATGACATTTTGCCTATGTCCCCAACACAAGTGTTTCGAAACAATTCATTGGTCCCATGAGTCAGGGGGCAAAGTGTTTAGTAGCTGTCTAGATTGTTCCTAAATATCAGCTGTGTCAGTGTTTCAAGACATTCCTAATTGTTTCAGTGTGAATTAACGGTGCAGTGTTTCCAAACAGTTTTAATTGTTTCAAAATGTGGGATGAAGCTGCAGTTTTTCGAAATGTCTTAATTGTTCCTCAGAGTCAGCTGCATTTGTGTTTGGAGACAGTCCTAATTATTTCAAAGCTTCAATTAACGGAGCAGTGTTCCGAAGCACTTTTAATTGTTTCAAAGCTGCTGATGACCTGGCAGTGTTTCGAGACAATCCTAATTATTTCAAAGCTTCAATTAACGGAGCAGTGTTCCGAAGCACTTTTAATTGTTTCAAAGCTGCTGATGACCTGGCAGTGTTTCCAGACAATCCTAATTATTTCAAAGCTTCAATTAACGGAGCAGTGTTCCGAAGCACTTTTAATTGTTTCAAAGCTGCTGATGACGTGGCAGTGTTTCGAGACAATCCTAATTGTTTCAAAGCCTCAATTAAAGGTGCAATTTTTAGACAAAGTCTTAATTGTTCCAAAATGTCAATTAACAGTGCAGAGTTTCCAGACAGTCCAACTAATTGTTTCAAACCATCAGTTAACGGTGCAGTTTTTGGAAGCAGTCTTAATTGTTCTGAGGCATCAGCTATGCTAAGGTTTCGACACAATCTGAGCCTTTCCAATGCATCAGCGTTGTCAATTGGTTTAATGCATTAGCGTTGTCAATTGGTTTAATGCATTTTCCCCCATGCTGTGATTATCCGTCAAAATAGTCTGATGGCTAAAGCTCTGGGTTTCTTTTTGTGACTTTTCGCAATGTTCTACTTTCCGAATCCGAACTACAGTGTCTTTCCGCTGTTAACAATAGGATGTAATACTTAATTTATGACATTCATCACCCCTAGATGTCACTATCATTGGTGTTCCGAAACAGTAGTTTCCAAACCATTTAATTTGCTTCTATTAATTGAAGTTTATCCATGTAGTATAAGTTGTAATTGCCATAGCCATTGCATGTTAATTAGGCTATACTCCTGGCAGTGAGTGCTTGCTAGTTTTGATAGTGTCTGTAACATGTAACACCAGCTCCACACATGGTTTTTGTGATTTTATTAACCTTTTTCTGTCTTCACTGAGGAACTGAACTTATAAAACGAGATTAAACAACAAACATGATAGGCAAGATTTAAACCTAGTTATTACTGTGTCACTGCTTTACAACATAACATAATTAACGTCTTACAATTAAGACTGTCTGGAAACACTGCCACCTCATCTGACACTTTGAAACAATTAAAAGTGCTTTGGAACACTGCACCGTTAATTGAGGCTTTGAAACAATTAGGACTGTCTCGAAACACTGCCACGTCATCAGCAGCCTTGAAACAATTAGGACTGTTTCTAACAGCTGCACCGTTAATTGAGGCTTTGAAACAATTAGGACTGTGTCGAAACACTGCCACGTCATCAGCAGCTTTGAAACAATTAAAACTGCTTCGGAACACTGCTCCATTAATTCAGGCTTTGATACAATTAAGACTGTTTCCAAACGCTGCCTCGTTATCGGACGCTTATGTTATGTTGTAAACAATTAAGACTGTGTTAAAACGTTACCACAGCTGACACTTAGGAACAATCAAGACTGTTTCCAAACGCTTTGGCCGCTGACTCTTAGGAACAAGGAACTGTTTCGAAACACTTGTGATGGGGACATCTGCTGGTGACATAAATGTATGTCATAACAAGTAATCTGCAATAAGTCTGCATTGAAGAATTGGACATATGTAACGATATATCAGGATATAAAACAGTTCAAGCATCTTGTAGTTGCATAATCTCACATGCATATATTTTACGACCCTCTTAAAAACAGATGATCCTCAATGGTCGAGCAAATATGACACATAACCTATGTTATCATGTCACTAATATAGCTTCCTCCTGCAAGTTACGTGCTGCATAACAACCAGAAAATTATGAATGTATGTGGCCTACTTTAAAATACCGTTTCAAAGTCATTGCTATTTAATAAAACGTATTATAGTGACATCTGAGGAAGTATATTATACTGGTTAATAACTCTGAACTAATATCCACTTCTTCAAAGCAGACTTATTGCAGGCTTAGAGTCAGCTACCACAGCATTTGGAAACAGTCTTGATTGTTCGTAAGAGTGAGCTATGTCAGTGTTCCGAAACAGTTCTAATTTTTTCAAAGCATCAAATGGCGTGGCAGTGTTTCAAGGCACTTTTAATTGTTTTGAAGCTTCAGATGACGTGCCAGTGTTTAATTGTTCCAAAGCGTCAGATAATGTTTCGAAATGATCTAAGTCAGTCCAATGCATTAGCATTGTCAATTGTTTGAATCACTTGTCCCTCTTTTAGAGATAAGCAGTTCATGTAGTGTAATGGTTAACGCTCTGAGCTGCTGTTTGTGAGGAAAAGCGAAGTTGCGTTGTGCGAATCTGAACAAGCCTGTTAACTTTTATCCCATAATACTTCTACAGCGGGCTATACCTAGTGAATGCGTGTGTATGGAGTAACTAAAATATGACCCACCTAACCTACTGAGAGAAAGCCTACAGGCTGGTTTTAAAGTTTCTCTTGAGGGAATAATACGTTCGCTGATTTGTGTAGGCTACCAGCAAATGTTATCACAAGTGCTTTGAAAAAAGTACGTACAACTATTGTGACACATCAGCTAAACGAGTCAAAGCCTTGAATAGACAGATTCTTCGGTTTTCTCTTTCGCTTCTCAGGGAAAGCTTATTCGGTCGCTATTATTCGCATGCTCTGCATTCTCAAATAAAGAGATTGACAAAGAAATTATGACAGATCCTTTTAATTGGTAATTCATTCTTGCGTTTGGAAAATGATCATGATGAAACACATGGTTTAACTTAGCTTACTCCTGTAGTCTAAATGTTCCGATGTATGGTTTGATGTAGCTAAACACTGACTTCGTCATTAGTTCAGGACATTTCACACAGATAATAACATCACAGCCTATGTTTCTCCTATCTGCATATTCAAGTAAGAAAAAGCGTAGTAAAGAGACTATTTATTTAGAAAATACATATGGAAAGTGTAACTTCAAACAGCTACCCAGCCAGATTCGAACTTGCGAAGTGACGACAGACAGCCACGGACTCTTCTCAAAGAACCATAGAAAACTTCTGTTGTGGGGCTGTATTATGTTTATTTGATCATGGTGACGTAATACCCATCTGGGTGAAGCGTCGGAGCATCAGATACATTTTCGAAGCAATTGCTTCAATTGTGTCAATTGTTTCAAAAGCCTCGGTTTCGCCATCACTAATAAACAGACAGGCAGAACACAGACGAAAAGGCGAGTTGCGAAACAGGGAAAACACTGAGACGAAATAGCAAGGAACAACCAAACGAACAGTATAAATGCACAGGACTAACGAGCAAATGAGACACAGGTGAACAGCGGGGCAGGTGAAACAGATAAGCAATTAAACAGACAAGGCAGGGAAACAATGGGCGGGGAAGACGAACACTCAACAATGAAAACAAAAACACATGGCACGAAACAAAAAAAAAAGCAGGGTAAGTAGCCACAAACATGACATCATCATACAACGATACAAAGAACAAGTGTTCATAAATAGAAAACACACATATACCACGAATGTCAGGTTGTGATGCAAAACAAACAATGACAAATGTTGTAGCAAGGTACAGCGGTTCATGTCACGGCATCTTTATTTTCAGGAGTATCTCTATCTACAGAAAGTGAGAGAATGGAACAAGTGCAATGTATAAGCTGCACTGTAATAACCTTATTCAAATCGGTGTTAATATTCCATCCATTTTCTATTGTTAGACCACCATTCTACGTCATATTAATAAATAATAGAAATGTTGAGCAGAACAATGAGCTGCTACTCTCATAAGTTTTATTCATGATTTCATTCTATGTTGTGTCAAGTTATCATTTTTCTTACGTTATTTTTCCTATCAGGCACTCTAGATTTCTGTCATGTACTCTAAAAAACTCTCAATAACCATTTTCCCCCCTTTCGCGTCATTAGTTGCTTTTCACTGCCATCTACTCATTGTGCTGATTACAGTGCTTGATTGTGTTATGTAAAAGGAGTTTGCTGAATTACAGCTTTATCAAACAGCCGAACAGATGTGCTCCAGAGGAATGAAGGGCAAAAATATGAAACCAAAAGCTACTGATTTTGGTTGGTTCACAGTTGGTTTACCAATTTCGATGTTCATGATATGAATAGTATGAGAATTTTAATGTTGTAGATTCATGTATTGATACTTGTGACAGTTGCCCTACCTGCTCTGATGGTCTGGTTCCTGCAAAGACTCTAATAAAGCCCTTGGGGTTTTTCTTGAACGTTTTTTTTTTTTCCGCGTTTGTGCTCATTATCAAATCCTGACAAACTTATAATTTTCTAAAATTCTAACTTCTAATTCTGTAAGCTAAAATGTGTACCACTTGCCTGGAAACATATTTGTACATTCAAGAAACTAACATAAATTGGAAGACAGGACCATACCTTTATGGGAAAAATATTTCTGACATCTAAATGTCAATAGTACTGTACATTGTATTTACACATGTTCATACATATTTACACACCAGAAATGCTGACAATTTCTGCCACCTTTTTTCAGGTGGTGTTTTTCCTGTCATTGTCCCTGTGTTGTGACAGAGCAGGGTCATAAATTTCCCTCTCATGATGGTCACCCTTATGAAATTGTGTAGGATGCAGGTTGCCTTCACACACAGCTCCACTTTCTCAGGGGCCACATATATGACACGGCGATACATTCACCACTGAGAGAAGAGGATCCCAAAACAACACTCCACTGTCAGCCTGGTATGGCTGAGGCGATAACTGAAGATTCTCTTCTCCCTGGGCATGTTGGAGCCTGGGTGAGGCCGCATCAAACACCAGTGTTCCATCCGGGAGACCCCTGCCAAAGTTGGATTTTGCCGGGGTGCCACCGTCACTGTTCCTCCCGTATCCTCCGACATCCACGACTCTGAAAAGATACTCTGAGTCCACCACAGCCAAGAGGACAATGGAAAATGTCCCCTCCTGTGGAACCAGAAGCCAGGGTTGGGGGAGCCGTCACAAGCAAAAAGTTCCAGTGTAACTGCATGACTTGTGCCCCTTGCATGACCTGCGACCCCCTATTTCCATTTCCGACGGCAATATGACGTTTCACCCCTATTTGTTATAACGCTGTCACATGATGGCATATGACCGTGGACAGTTATGCGCATGCGTACATTGAAATACACATAAGTTAATTGCTTAGTTTGCCCATGAGCTATCAAGGGTACTGGCGTACCCATTGGTGGGTAACTGGCTACCTAGAAGTTGCGAATTACAGCTAGGTAGCCCAAGGAAAATCCACCATCACCAAAATATTCTGCAGCTAACCACTAAATAACTATTTCTCTTTAATTATAGCAAATTTAAAACACACTCAATACATGACTTAAGGAGGCAACCCTACATGTGCACACGGGATCCAGAGCGGCGACTATGGCCGTAACAGTATCAATATAGATATTGGCTCATGAAAATACTTCCAAGCTTCAATCTAGTCATACGTACGCAACTTTTAACTAAACTATGTACAGTAGCGATGTACATACTGATTTTGTGAAAGCTAGCTAGTGATATGAACCAAACATTTTTGATTTTCTAGCATGAATGCCAGTGTATCTTCACCGTAAGGCTGACAAAGTACACCTGAGACTGACGCATGATGAGCTAAAGCTGACGCAGTACAGCTAAGACAGATTAAGTACAACTGAGACTGACGGATGATGGGCTAAAGCTGACGCAGTACAGCTAAGACAGACGAAGTACAACTGAGACTGACGGATGATGAGCTAAAGCTGACGCAGTACAGCTAAGACAGACGAAGTACAACTGAGACTGACGGATGATGAGCTAAAGCTGAC
Organism: Albula glossodonta; assembly: GCA_019788955.1. NCBI lineage: Eukaryota > Metazoa > Chordata > Actinopteri > Albuliformes > Albulidae > Albula > Albula glossodonta. The sequence continues at coordinate 94,662 of JAFBMS010000330.1, read as the reverse complement.
GCAGTACAGCTAAGACAGACGCAGTACAACTGAGACCGATGGATGATGAGCTAAAGCTGACGCAGTACAGCTAAGACAGACGAAGTACAACTGAGACCGATGGATGATGAGCTAAAGCTGACGCAGTACAGCTAAGACAGACAAAGTACAACTGAGATTGATGGATGATGAGCTAAAGCTGACGCAGTACAGCTAAGACAGACAAAGTACAACTGAGACCGATGGATGATGAGCTAAAGCTGACGCAGTACAGCTAAGACAGACGAAGTACAACTGAGACCGATGGATGATGAGCTAAAGCTTATGAGCTGAGACTGAGATGTCTTCTCAGGGCCACTGTACCTCTGATTCACGTGACGACGCCCTCACTTCTTTTCACACTGCAGCCACACTACTAATTTCACACTGCTTTTGTCGTTAGAGGATGATACAGTCAGTGTACTGTCATTTTGTGCCACCGCAGGCACTCAGCATGACCAGAGTGGGCGCTATAGCGATGAGACCAACAAACTTAGCCAGCTTACCTCCTATCACCCCTGGTGAGGCTGGGCCAATTGTTGGCTCGCCAAAGGGGACATAGCCGGCAATGGTGAGACTGGGTTTCGAATCCCAGACCCCTTATTAAAACAACGCTCAATAAAACATTTAGTCAGTGTTTTTGCGATAAAATGTTTTTCTTCACCATATTATGCAATATTTATTAATCATCAGATTCAGGTTTCAGTATCCCAGGCTGGTTGATTTTGAAGATGTTTGACACAATTATTTTTCACCACAGACCGCAGACTGGATTTATGCATTTAGTCTTTTTTTTTTTGTGGGGTTAGCATATTAGCCTCTGTTTTATTGAAAAGTAATATTGCCACATTTCTGATGGGTATTCAACTCTAATAAAAATATCAAGGTTTTAACAAAACAGCAGTTCATTTTAAATATGTTATATATAAGCTTTCTTTCCTGATTCTCCCTGATCATTTGAAACATATGTAAAAAAAAATGTTAATCACACTGCACAAACATACTCATTACGAATGTGCACAACGCTCAGCCATATGCAAGTGATTAAAGTAGCATGTTTGTAGAAGATGAGCACATTTGTGGTTTCCAGTGGTGTAATGTATAAAACTGATGGAAAAGCACTTGTGAAAATCTTTCTCTAACAATGCCTGTGCACATATAAACCTCGTGAAACTTTCTCCCCAAACGCCTGTGTTTATCACTCTCCTGCTCCAAACCCTGTGCCAGCAACTATTCCACCATCTTCCCCTCTGTTAATAAGTAATCTGAGCTAGATAGTCAAATATTTACTCAAGGAAAAAATAATGAACACCTTTCATGTGAACAAACAGGTGAAACATTGACAAAGTTCATCCAAGGACTGCTTACTAAGTCAACAAAGCAATAAAGTAATAAACTAATTGCCATGAAATTGAAAGTAACCTTGTATTCAACTGCCATTTTACAGACAGAGCAGCAAAGAAAATGGAGTAAAAGAAGGACCAAAATGGAATAAAATATCACAGTAAGTACTATGGAATGTGATGGAGATTGGAAAGAAGCTAAAGAGGGGGGTGAGGAGGAATGGGGATAAACAGGTGTAATTTCAGTGAGACATTTAATTCATGAGCAGGTGAAACATCTACTCTAAACCGACGAGCCCAGTAAGGCTGAATCACATGCAGCAGTCATTGTCCATTCTTATGTAAAATGGCAGTTTAGATCAAAAAAAAGAGCTCATGTTCTGTACACAAATATGAATGAAAACAGAGTGAATTGTTTTAATTTTATTTTAAAAATGGATGTTTTACACATTTTTGATGCTTTAGTTGAATTCATGTAGCAGTTTCATCAAACCAATACAAGTATTAAAATGACTCTTTTAGTCAGTGTTTACGGTATCAGTTTATATTTGTCTCGCCATCCAATGCTATATTAATTTATCATTTGTAGTATTATAGTTATCCTGGCAGGTTGCTTTTGCACAGGTTTTTAACAAACTGATGTTTAGCTATGGACTGTAAGAGTGTAATACAGAATTATAAAGGAGTAAAGGTGTGTTCATGCCACCTGGGCTTCACCTGTATGGTGGTTGGTGTTGAGGAGAGGGTTGGGGTTAGTTTAAGGATGAAGTTAGGAAAATTATGAGGGTACCTCGGGAAAGAAAAGTTTGCATCGACTTGTCAGTGCACTAGTCAGGAAGAATTTGGTCCCACTTGTGTTGAGTTTTATGTGTCTTTAGTCCTCCTGGGAACACAGTCCAGGGAACCAAGTTTTATAATCCTGTATTTTTCTACTGTGTGTCAGCCCTCTGCTGTCCAGATAACATTTGCTTGAAGATCTGACATTTCTAGTGCATCAGGTCCATGGAAAAGGAAGTGAGACTTTAGAAGTGTGTCCATGTCCCTGATGTGATTTTTAATGTTATATTAATGTTATATTTGTGTTGTGCTAATCTGACATAGTTCTTATTGTGTTCCCTGTCTCTCTGACATATTTTATGTCACAGTGATTGTCTTTGAGGTTCTTGTTTCTGTTGTAAGCAGAGATGATTTTGTAGTCCTGTAGGTGGTGAGAGTGGAATGATTTTTAATCAAATGTGTATGATTGAAAATCAGTATTGCTGCATTTAAGAATGGTATTCAAAACTAATGAACAGATACATTTCTGAAAACCTGGCAAAGTATTTCATCAGTGAAAAATGATATGCCTACATCAACATAATGTCGACTACAAAGTTCACTCATGGGCTGCTCACTAAATCAATGAAGCAATAAAGTGATTGTGCCTGACCAGATCATGAAATTGAAAGTAATCTTTGTACTCAAACGCCATTTTGCAGACAGAGGAGAGAGGGTAAAGGAAGGAACAGCATGGAATAAAATATTACAGTAAGTACGTTGAAGTGTGATGGGGATTGGAGAGGGTTGTGAGGAGGAATGAATATAGAGGCATAAAGCCAGTAAGGCACTTAATTCACTAACAGGTGAAACATTGACTCTAAAATGACATGCCATGTTGGGCTGAATGGACGGTTATAGTCATTGTAAGTTCTTATGTAAAATGGCTGCCACCCATTATAAAGGAGTAAAGGTGTGTTCATGCTGCCTGGACCTCACCTGTACTGGGGTTAGTGTTGGGGAGAGTTTCTGGGTTAGTGGTATGGAGAAGTTAGGAGAAATCTTTCTTTCTCATGTTGCCCATTATGAAGGTCTTTTGGGAAAGAAGAGTTTGCACCGCCAGTCAGTGTACTACAGTGTTTAACTATGTGGGAGGCATGTGTGCGGAGACCAGATATCCTGGTTTGTCTGGGATTGTCCCGGTTTTAAGTTGGGCGTCCCGAGTCCTGACTAAAATCTATAAAATACTAAAATGTCCCGGTTTTCAACATTCACTACCAAATTGTCCCAGTTTTCACCACCAAAATAATAATAATAGTAATAATAATATATTTGTTTTCAGTGCTTACATAAACGTTTATCATGTTCTGCCTTACTCATTATTACCTAACCCAATCAAAAAACAATTAACCACAGGAGGGAGGAGAGAGGAGGAGGGAGTAAAGGAAGAACTAAAATTAAATAAAATATCACAGTAAGCGCTGTGGAGTGTGATGGGGATTGGAGAGAAGCTAAAGAGGGCTGTGGGGAGGAATGTGAATATAGAGGTATAATATCAGTGAGACACTTAATTCAGTACCAGGTGAAACATTGACTATAAAATGATGAGCCACATTGGGCTGAATGGACTGTTATATTCATTGTATGTTGTGATGTAAAATGGCTGCCTCCCTTTATAAATAGTGTGTTCATGCTGTCTGGGCTTCACTTGCATTGTGGTTAGTTTTGGTGTGAGGGTTGGGGTTAGCATTAGGGTTCGGTTAAAAAAATCTTTCTTTCCAAAGTTTCCCCTTAAAGGGCTGTGGAGTACCTTTGATGCAACTAAATAACATCTAAATACAAAGCTTGCTTTCATGGACCCCCACACGTGAACATCTTTCATGTGAACAGCATCTCTTTGTTTGATTTCAGTCAACACCTTCAGCACCATGTCTGTGTCAGTTTGTCACTCTTTTGTTCAATTCAGCATGGTCTCCCCTGAACAGAGTCCACTTTTGTGCCTAAGCACTGGGGGTTTTTTAAATCCTCCGTACCTTTTTGATTGTTACAATTATGATTTTCTGTTAATCCATTGGCAGAGTTTAATGTTTCCTATTCCATTTTAACCGTATGATGAAGGGTTCATGTTTAGTTTACTTCTAAATCTGTTATCTTGTATTTGATTGCCTTTCAGATATTTTTGTTTCTTTTGTGTGCTTGTTTTTTTTATTTTAAAAGAGAATGTAGTTTTTTTTAATGTGGTGAAAAAAGTCATTCCTAATAAAAGCAAATTTATGATGGCAGTCAGAGCTGCCATACCAGTTTGTAAGCTTTCAATACCCCATTATAACCCACTTTCATTGAGCGAGTTTCTACATTTTTTTTTCTGGAGGGCCATTTTTGTATGGATACACCCCATTCTGGTGCTATTCACCACAGGAAGTGGCCAGCAAACTTTTCTAAGATGCAGGTCTGGGTCCAGGGTGAGTGTTATTTTAACACATTGTGTTTAAGCTTTCAATATCACCCCGCTTTCATTGAGCAAGTTTCTACATTTTTCTTTCTGGAGGGCCATTTTTGTATGGATACGCCCCATTCTGGCGCTTTCACCACAGGAAGTGGTCAGCAAACTTTTCTATGATGCAGGTCCGGGTCCAGGGTGAGTGTTATTTTATCGCAGTGTGTTTAAGCTTTTAATATTACCCCACTTTCATCGAGTGAGTTTCTACAGTTTTTTTTCTGGAGGGCTATTTTTGTATGGATACACCCCATTCTGGCGCCATTCACCACAGGAAGTGGCTGGCAAACTTTTCTATGACGCAGGTCGGGGTCCAGGGTGTTATTTTATAGCAGTGTGTGTAAGCTTTCTAGGCCCCATTCTGGTACCCTTCGCCACATTTAGTTGCTTAAAAACTTTTCCACGACAGATGTCTGGACTGTATTTCTGGTGATTTACAATTTAGGTAGTCAATTTATTCAATTTTACTTCACTTTCACCATGGTAGTTTGTGATACAAAACACTGTGAGGTCTCTTCATTTTTACTGCATAAGGAAGACTACTGTCTACAATATATGCCTTACGGTATCTAATTATGCATTTTGTGTAAATGTTTACAATGTTTACATATTGGCATCCATTTTGTTTCAAACTGCTGTAAAAAATAAGAATTGTACCGTATACATTTGAACTTTTATTTTGACATTATCCTTTGTCTCAGAAACCGGAAGTTATTTTGTAAAATTCGCTGGCTTCACGAAGCTATGGCTGCGTTCCAATACTCAGTTTCGTCTCCTCCTTTCCTCCCCCCCTTTCCTCCGTGCCCCGGAAGCTGATTATGTGTCCTCCTTTCCTTCACTGTTCCAAAGTGCAATCTTGCCTCCTCCTTTCCTCCTTTTTCGTTTCCTCCAAACGGAGGATACATCGATGTATCCTACCGCGGAAATCTTTTCACATTTCTGCGTGACATCACTGTGCTCACAACCAGTCAGATTAAATGACCATCCCACAGAATATTTCACCATCGAAAAGTTCTAAAACATGACAAGGCATTGACTAATACTGAAGGATAAATGGGAGAACAGTAAATAATGTAATTTACATTACTGGGAAATATTTTGTTTTGCGTTTTCAAACATAACCACATTGACGCGATATATATTCACATTTTTGAGCTGTGAATGGTAATTTTACCAGTATAAAATTGAGCGAGTTTATGCTGTGGTAAGTGTATTTATTCATTGTAAAATGTTTATGTTACATCATGAGCAGAATGCGTGAAACTGACATTTGTATTTTAATACATCAAAAGGGCTGTAGCCGTGAAAGAAGCGTGATTGGCTTTGGTATCCTCAGAGTCAGTCGAAAGTATTACTTCATCAATAGCCGACGTCGACTTTGATGACGGGCGAATCGGATTAGCTGTTCCAATATTCGATTCATCTCCTCCTTTCCTCCACTCGTTTCCTCCCCTCCTTTCCTCCACATATTTCCGGCATACTTCCGGGGTAGGAAAGGAGGGGAGGAAAGGAGGGAAGGAAAGGAGGAGACGAGAAAAAGTTTTGGAACGCAGCCTATATTTTTCGAGGAGGTAAATTTTACGGATTGGATTTGAAGCCCAGGAATTAGAGGACGAAATAATAATAATAGTAACGACTCCGTTTTGCTGGTGAATCGACACGAACAACTCACTTAGAAGAGTTATGTAAAAACAACGATTCAGGTTGTATTTTAGCCACTGCTGAGGAGAGAAGGGTAAGTACAAGAGAAGAAGTTTGTGTTTTTCAAAAAGTAACAACCGGAAACTACCACAAACTGTGTAATATGTTTGAAGAGTCAAATAATTCAGTCAGATGTGAGACGGACGAAACGTTGCATGTTTATTATCCACGTACAGTATCTTTAATGTCAGTTTTATTTAAGTCTGTCTAATTGAGCGAATTGTATATTAAAGTCTCAACGTTTAAAACCTTTCCTTTTTTACTTTCGCTTTCACTTTCACTGGTGAAAACAATTCGGATATAACATGTTAGAAATTCTGTGTCCATTTTCTATGTTTGACGTTGACTTGTAATAAGCATAGCTTAACTAGTGTATTTGTAACACAAACCGAACGATAATTATAATTTAAATACTTGTAAATGATTACAACTATTGCCTTATTACACGTTCAAAAGAATGCAGACAAGGAAATAACATTATAATAAACACAATTTTATGACGGTATTATATTACTTGCTATTGCATATATGCTAAAATGCAACATATTGAATTGGTACATTGTGAAGGTACACAGATAAATTTTTGGTCTTTAAGTTGTCTTTTAAGTTGCCCTGCAGTTAAAATTAATTGTGCTTCATATTACATTTACCTAATTATCCTGTCATTGCTTCAAAATTAGAAAACTGTCAGCATTTTCCCATGTTGTTTCTACTGCATTTTGCTACGATCATGTTTGTATGTTCCTCAACACCATGTATATTGCAGGGTTAGTCCTCAAAACTGAACATTTTGCATTGCTTTTCCTATTATGAATTGTGGGGTTTCTGTTTGTTTACTAAGCAAGTTGTTATTTTGTGTGTTTACAGGTTTTCTGATCTGTCTCTGAAACCTCTCGTGGTTTAATCTGGTCACACATGTTCCAAGACACCTGAGATTGGGGGTGCTCTCTCTAAAATGAGTCTCTCTGGGGAGCCAGAGACCAGCACTGGAACCTCAAGACCTGACAGCAAGAGGTAAAATGCATGTATCACATATTTCATAATAAATTGTAAACAAATATATCTGCAGTATTTTATTCATTTCCGCCAATTTTTGGGATTATGTTGAAATGAAATGTATTACTAACATGTGCAGTAGTGATAACAAATATCTACAGATGCAATACAATAATGAGATTAAAAGGAAAATCTTCATATTTTCTTACCTGAATACCTACTCGTGAGGCACCTTCAGCTTATTAGTTACTTTCAAGTCATTCTCCAAATCACGTTTCATATAAATGTGCAATGTCTGTTTTCTCAAATAGGACCCAGCAGGGACAACCAGAGCCATCTGTACACAGCTGTGTATTAATGAAGAATGACAACTCAGAGAAAAAGCAAACCAATGTCAAAGGAGAATTCACAGGTGATCCAAGGCAAGTCAACAGGTTCATATATACACTGCACTATCATTATAATATATATATATATATATACTGTATATATATATATATATATATATATATATAATTGTCACTGATCACATCCAGGTGTAGATGCACTTTTATGTTCTTGCTGTGTGCTGTCTCTTAGAGCTATAATAAGAGGATGAGGTTAACTGAAAGCTCTGTCTCCATGTCCTATGAGTTAGAGCTGCAGGAAAAGGGATGAGGTTAACTGGAAGCTCTGTTTCCATGTCCTATGAGTTAGAGCTGCAGGAAGAGGATGAGGGCAACTGGAAGCTCTGTCTCCATGTGTTGTGAGTTAGAGCTACAGTAAGAGGATGAGGTTCACTGGAAGCTCTGTCTCCATGTGCTGTGAGTTAGAGCTGCAGTAAGAGGATGAGGTTAACTGGAAGCTCTGTCTCCATGTGCTGTGAGTTAGAGCTGCAGTAAGAGGATAGGGTTAACTGAAAGCTCTGTCTCCATGTGCTGTGAGTTAGAGGTACAGTAAGAGGATAGGGTTAACTGAAAGCTCTGTCTCCATGTGCTGTGAGTTAGAGCTACAGTAAGAGGATAGGGTTAACTGAAAGCTCTGTCTCCATGTGCTGTGAGTTAGAGCTGCAGGAAGAGGATGAGGTTAACTGGAAGCTCCGTCTCAATGTGCTGTGAGTTAGAGCTACAGTAAGAGGATGAGGTTCACTGGAAGCTCTGTCTCCATGTGCTGTGAGTTAGAGCTGCAGTAAGAGGATGAGGTTAACTGGAAGCTCTGTCTCCATGTGCTGTGAGTTAGAGCTACAGTAAGAGGATAGGGTTAACTGAAAGCTCTGTCTCCATGTGTTGTGAGTTAGAGCTGCAGAAAGAGGATGAGGTTAACTGGAAGCTCCGTCTCAATGTGCTGTGAGTTAGAGCTACAGTAAGAGGATAGGGTTAACTGAAAGCTCTGTCTCCATGTGCTGTGAGTTAGAGCTGCAGTAAGAGGATAGGGTTAACTGAAAGCTCTGTCTCCATGTGCTGTGAGTTAGAGCTGCAGGAAGAGGATGAGGTTAACTGAAAGCTCTGTCTCCATGTGCTGTGAGTTAGAGCTGCAGTAAGAGGATGAGGTTAACTGGAAGCTCTGTCTCCATGTGCTGTGAGTTAGAGCTGCAGTAACAGGATGAGGTTAACTGGAAGCTCTGTCTCCATGTGCTGAGAGTTAGAGCTGCAGTAACAGGATGAGGTTAACTGGAAGCTCTGTCTCCATGTGCTGAGAGTTAGAGCTGCAGTAACAGGATGAGGTTAACTGGAAGCTCTGTCTCCATGTGCTGAGAGTTAGAGCTGCAGTAACAGGATGAGGTTAACTGGAAGCTCTGTCTCCATGTGCTGAGAGTTAGAGCTGCAGTAAGAGGATGAGGTTAACTGGAAGCTCTGTGTCCATGTGCTGAGAGTTAGAGCTGCAGTAACAGGATGAGATTAACTGGAAGCTCTGTCTCCATGTGCTGAGAGTTGGAGCTGCAGTAACAGGATGAGGTTAACTGGAAGCTCTGTTTCCATGTGCTGTGAGTTTGAGCTGCAGGGAGAGGATGAGGTGAACTGGAAGCTCTGTCTCCATGTGCTGTGAGTTAGAGCTGCAGTAAGAGGATGAGGTTAACTGGAAGCTCTGTCTCTATGTGCTGTGAGTTAGAGCTGCAGTAAGAGGATGAGGTTAACTGGAAGCTCTGTCTCCATGTGCTGTGAGTTAGAGCTGTAGTAGAAGGATGAGGTTAACTGGAAGCTCTGTCTCCATGTACTGTGAGTTAGAGCTGTAGTAGAAGGATGAGGTTAACTGGAAGCTCTGTCTCCATGTGCGGTTGGTGAGAGCTGCAGGAAGAGGATGAGGTTAACTGGAAGCTCTGTCTCCATGTGCGGTTGGTGAGAGCTGCAGGAAGAGAATGAGGTTAACTGGAAGCTCTGTCTCCATGTGCGGTTGGTGAGAGCTGCAGGAAGAGGATGAGGTTAACTGGAAGCTCTGTCTCCATGCTTTGTCCACAGGGTCCAGGTGGCGAGAACAGGGTCACCTGTACCCAGCTGTCTGTCATTGAAGAGTGACGGGTCTATTGAAGAACCACCCAACCTCAGAGGAGAGTCCACAGCTGATGCAAGGTAATTAAATAGGTTCATGACAGACTGGCGGTTGTTGCTTTTGTAGGATAGGCCTTCAGTCAGTTGAAACTGAATGTGGAAATGAATTGCTTGATTTTCATAATTCAAGAAGACTAACAATACTTTTTCATCCACAGAGATTATTCTGATGTAGACTTGTCACTTCTCACATTCAGGTGTAGGTGGGGGTGTCCTGTGTCACATTCAGGTTTAGATAGGTACATGTTCTGTGAGTTTAATGTGGATTAAGGGGATGAGGTTAACTGGAAGCTCTGTCTCCATGTGCTGTGAGTTAGAGCTGCAGTAAGAGGATGAGGTTAACTGGATGCTCTGTTTCCATGTGCTGTGAGTTAGAGCTGCAGTAAGAGCATGAGGTTAACTGGAAGCTCTGTCTCCATGTGCTGTGAGTTAGAGCTGCAGTAAGAGCATGAGGTTAACTGGAAGCTGTCTCCATGTGCTGTGATTTAAAGGTGCAGTAAGAGGATGAGGTTAACTGGAAGATCTAGTCGTACAGGTCATGCACTAGTCCACAAGTTTTCTAACAGCTGCTGTAGTTTGCCAGTTTCAAAGCAGAAATGAAGTACTTTTTTACTTCAAAATACCACTCATTTTGTAAAGCTAAATGCAAAATTGTCACCTATCCCAATGAACTAAATGAAGGGAGTAAATGCTCCAAGGTTTTATTTAACTGAACTAAACTCTGCAGATGTGAAAGCACCAGAAAGAAACTGCAACTGCAATATTTGCCAAATGAGCACATATGAATTTTCCACCAATACATTGTAATATTTTTGATTTTGTTGCACATTAGCACCATCATATTGCTGCCTCTTAGTGTTTTTTATTGCTTGATCTTATGAAGGTGACAAACTGTTATCATTTTCTATTTTTTTTCAAAAGGAATATATGATTTGATACGATGGCAATGTTTTTTTGCCAATGTCCAAACACTGATGTATGGTTAGTGCCACACAGGCTCATACACTGTTTATCCTTCCCTGTATACATGGGAAAGAAAACACTGACTTCAGACTAGGCTTACGCGATATCTGTTTTTTACTAATGTCATACCTTACAGATCTAACTTCTGGGTATACAGTATTTTTGAGGGTTATTCTAAACCAAGTCTTTTCCAGTGGACTGTGGAAGACTGTTGGTGGCTGTATTTATATATTAAAATCTGTTGTTATGCAAAATTTTGATTTCCTCCATGCAGTTATGCCCCTAGCTAAAGGTTTTTACCGTTTCTTACCTTTCTACATGCCGGAGTTGGACTAATGAAATTGCAGGTGTGTCTAACAGATTTATGCTGAGTCCATGGTAGTGTACAGTTCACATACAAATTTATGGCAGTCCTCGTCCCTTTTTGCAGGCAGTCCATGTTCTTCTAATCTGCTTCATCATTTGGTATCCACTGTTTGTCTTGTCAACCCTGCCTCTTTCAGCTGTGTTCTGCAGGTGTGAACGGACATTTTCATGCCATGATAGCATTTTTAAAGCTTGCCACGAATAATATTTCATGTCATTGTTGGTCTCTCTGGCAAACGTCATTTAATCATGGGTGAATGAATTACAGTGATGGTTTGTTACATAGGTATTGAAAGACTGATCTGAAAAAAGGACATTTTTAAAAAAAAGTTTGTATTTTAATTTTTTGTAAATGTATGTTTTGTAAAGTAAGCATAGACTCGCTAACCTTTTTGAAATGCTGCTTTAGTGGCAAGAGTCGTTATTTATTTACAGTACATTCCCTTAGATAGTTTTCCAGGTTCACAGCAAAAATGAACCACTTTGTAGGATGGTATAGAAAACCACATTGCCAACATTTCTAAATACCCTGATTTACCCATATTCACCCTGATTTATCTCCGTAATACCACCCAAGCCTACTTCAAACCCATTTCCAACTTGCTGTGGACCATTGTATGGAGTAAACTTTAATTTCAAATCATACTGCTGAGTCTCCTTGTTGTCTGTTCGGAGAAGCTAAAAATATGTTGTGGGTTTGTAATGACCGATGGAAAAACAGCTCATGAATGAGTTTGAAAATATCAAATGATATAATAATGTTTCTGTACTGTATTAGCAGAGTCATATAAATTGCATTGACTGTGAATGGAAACAATAAACTGTGTGGTTGTGTTGTAGCATTAGCTTGGTTGGTTCTGCCAGTTTACCTGTTCATGAATGGAAGCTAATTTTGTGCTGTGGTTATAATGGAGTTCATTGGAACTGTCCTTGGCTGGGGGGAAGGTTTATTATCACTCTGTCAGATTTGGTTTCAAGTGTATGGGAGGGCTAGAATTTTGGGTCATTCTAGGGAAAAAATATTTCATTAATATTTTAATCAAGACACATTATACATCAACTTTTGGCAAACTGCGTTAGCAAAGCAAACTACACATTAATGACTGCATTACAGTGATCCCTCTCCTATCGTGGTAGTTACGTTCCAAGACCTCCCGCGAAATGGGAAAAACCGCGAAGTAGAGGCGAGATAGTTATTAAATTTTTTACGTATATATTAACCCTTTACGAACCTCCCCCACACTGTTATCAACCCTCCCTAGACTGTATTACCTTTTCCCACACTCTTACATGTTGTTCTACCTTCTTTACAATCGTTAACATCCTCCTGGTTCTTTTGGTTGCACGACCAGAAGCTGGAATGGATGCAGGGCGTTTTTTTTTTTTTTTTGCAATACCCTGTATGTATGTGTTACAAAATGTCTTAATTTATATTTTTTTTTACTGTTTTTTTTCCTTTTTAGACTACAAAATGATTATTTTTTGACGAAAATAATGAAAATATTGGAAATTTTAAAATTTTAAACACTTTTTAAACACACTTTTTAGAGTGAAATTTCCGCGAAATATGATTACATATAATGTACATAAAAAACCGCGATGTACTGAAACAAAGCAGAACCGCAATACAGAGAGGGAACACTGTATTTATAAACGCTGATTACAGATAACTAATTTCATTACTGTGCAAAATCACATCATATTCCTGTCACATACACACAAGCATGCAGATAGTTAGCTAGCAAGCTAAACATAGCAAGCTAGCAAGCAAACAACATGCTATTCTGGATGTTTTCAAAAGAGATGAATAATAATATTGAGGATTGTTGGGGTCAGTGTTGCAATAAGACCTGCAATATTTCTGGAATTTGTGTGGAAGGTGTGCATTCCCAAATTAGAAACATGAATCTTCTGACGGAATGGTTCCTCTGTGCCATGAACACTCTCAGCGAATTTGGTGTCAGCACTGTAAAACTGACTTTTTCACATTCATACAAAATATTTTTTACTTTTGTCCCAAGCAAACCAACAATGGTAGCTCATTACTGCAGGACTTGAGCCCAATGAAAATAGAAGTGTTTAGAAAAGTTTTTCAAGTTTAGAACACTCTAAACTTTATCTGACAAAGTGGCGTGCCCATGCACAGGTGAACCATGTCTCAGTTATGGTAACATACATGACGCATTCATGAAAGTCTGTGAGGATCAGCATCAAAATATATCTGCTTGAAATGCGGCCTTTGCTCGTGCTAAATAAATGAAATGGTTAGATGTAGTTTCCTTAGGCAGCGTATGGAACACCGTGCTTCTGCAGGTTCAAAGAATAAGCACAAAACAAGAGTTTGAGCTTGACCAATATAATTCAATCGCCATAGATGGCTTGGGTGTATAGCTCATTTGCTTCTGCTAGCTGATTTATAATTCTTCACCAACCTCATTCCAGGATCCAGGGGTCAGCAGAGTCCAGCTGTCTGGAAGAAAAGGGTCCAGAGAAGAGAGAGCAGTGCATGGATTTAATCCTCACAAAAAAGGTGAAATACCTCTTTAAATTAACTGTATATTAATCAGCAAATAATATATATTTATACATTCTACACATAGCTACAGTATGCTCCCAGTGATTTTCCCCCCTCTTTTTGAATAACAGTTACTATTTTACATATTGTTTAACATTAAAATGGGTAAAAGTACCCTGGGGCTGCTGTTGTCATATTATAAAGACAATCCTCTCCAGAAGGATTGTTGATAATGTTTCTTCCAGCATGTTGTCCTCACAAAGTGTGGCTCACACCATGATTCTGAGTGTTCCCTGGATTCTGAATATTGGCCTAGTAAATACTTCTATAACATACTATAATTTGACTAAAAACCAGGATTAGTTTTTGATAAATGAGTTGACTTTTGGACTCTATACTACAATAGTTTATTAAAGGCCCCTGTTGGGAGACAGTTTTGGAGAGCGGCACTGTGTTTGAGAATGTGTATTGGAATTACAAAGGAATGCTGCCGCATCCAACCAGGTCCAAATGGCGCCTCCTGTTAACGAGCTGGTATCTGCCGTCTGCGGAACTTAGGGTTCTCCATTACCATATCTGAGCCATCACATGCAAATGTATCTACCTTAAACTGTATAAATGTTGTCCACTCATTGTAATCATTGAACATTTTGCTCCATGCTTGTGATCCCACGGCCGGCTGTGTAAGTAAAGTACCTGTCTTCAACTGCGAACATGGGATCCGTCTCTTCATTAACAACATGGTTGTTGTATTCATTTTGATAATTTTATTGTTTACTAACACCCCTATGGTAAAACAATCTCTGGTCAGTCACACTGTATATCATATGGTTTTTCATCAAAATTATTATTGAGTGGGCCCCTGGGTGGCTTTTAGGATAAATTGTTGCCTGCGGGCCCTGAGGTCAAGGGTTCAATTCCCAGCTTCACCATTCCCAGCTATGGCCAGAGGTCCCATTGGCAAGACAACAATTGGCCATCAATACAGGCTAAGCCAGCCTGCAGCAACACAAAGCTATGTGTCACCTGCAGCAACACAAACCAACTGGGCAACATCATAGGCAGTGTGCAGTTAGTGGTGCAGCCTCAGCGTGGAAAGAATCGAGAGCGTTGTCATGTGAATCAGAGGAGTCACATGCTCAACTTCTCCTCCCACAGCTGTCAGGGCAGGTGCTGCAGTGAGGTCAACTAGTTTGGTTGAACATTCAGGTTGGGAAATTTTTTTTTTTTTAATTATGATTGAAGCTATTAGAATGTTGCATCTACAGATGCTCTACTTTTTCACTCAAGATTTAGGTTATGTGAAGATAACCGCCACCTATGCCAGTAAGCTAGTACCTATGACAACGTTCCACTGCACAGTTGTGGGAAGTGATCTAAAACATTCAGGTCACAATGGGGCTCTTTTTTACAACAAATAATTCATTTGTTGGTTTCAAAGTTAAAATTTGTATGTGTAAATTGAAGAGCTGACTTTTAAAGTCAGCTGTTCAATTTAGCTGACTTTGAAAGACAAGGGGGGCTTTAATATTATTATGTAGTGAATAAATTAATGGTGCACCAGGCCCTTAGGGTGCTGATATAGCTCTTAAGTACTCATACTCTGCTTTGCCAAATGAAATTGCCCGTTTCAGATTCCAGGCTCCAAATTGTACTACCCCAAAGCACATGTCATTAAACAGAGATTCATTAATCTTAATCAATAAACAGGGATGTGATTTTTTTCTGGATAAATGTGGAATTCTGGATTTTTTGACCTGGAGGCCTTGGTGACCTTCTTGAATCGTGCAAATCCGAGAGAAAAATGTGGGGGGTGCTGGGGTTGCGCATCTGTGATTGTACTTAACCTTCTACTACTCATAAAAAGTTTCAGTGCAGCTTGAGTACGGTATAATAATCCAGTCTTCCGTTGTCGGTACTGAACGTTCTGTGTATAGCACATGTGCGCTGTCAAGACTGCTTGATTCTCATTTCATGATTGCCAAGGGAATTACACTTAATTCAGGTATGTAAAGAAAATCTTACCGTAGCTTAGTTAATGACTCACATTTTCTCAAATCAGAATCTTCTCATGAGCGTATGAAGAATCTCATTCAGTGTTTTTTTAAGATATCTGTGTATTAGAATTACAGTCCCCCCTCGTGATAACATACCTCATTATACTGAATTTCGGTTATAGCGGACAAATTTTCCAATAGCCGAAGCGTCTGTATGTAGCGGGAACAAAGGACTGAGTTCGCTAACTTGCGGAATGTCCGCCAGGGGCGGGAGCACACCCCGACGCGCGTTTGGTGCAAGTGCGGTCTACCGCCGAGTTCGAGTGTATTACGCATACGCAATCCCAAAAATGAATTAAAGTAGAGGGATGTGTTACACTAGGACCGCAAATGCAGAGAAAACCGCAAATACCCCCTTTTTACTAGAAAAATACCTACAAATGCTCCATCCGCATGCACAGTGGCGCACATCTCTCCTCAGTCTGTCGTGTACCGCGGGTCGTTTGAGAGCGTTGTTGCTTTTCCCTCGCTTATCTCTCGTGTTTACGCAGTGTTTTGAGTGACCATGTCGTCCAGAGGCAGTGACAAAAGAAAACGTGTAAACCTTACTGTTAGCCAAAAATTAGAGCTAATAAAGAAGTTAGAGGCTGGCGTTAGTGTAGCAAGCGTGTGTGAAGAATACGGTGTGAAAAAGCAAACAGTTTCAGACATTCGAAAAGCAAAGGAGCTTGCAGCTTTTTCAGTCAAGTTCAGTGTTGATTCGACACCAAAATCCTCCTCTGGTGGAGGTAGGTTTTTTTGATATAAACGGACAAATGGCTATAACGGAAAGTGGCTCCCCCCTATTAATCCTTTATCACGGGGTGGGGACGGGGGGACTTACTGTATTGTGTGTACTATAACCTACTATCACTTTTTATAAGGTGTGGCGTTAGTCTGCTGGTAAACCTAACTAGCTTGCAAGGGAATGGAAGCTTCAAACAGCGTAATCTATGAATTGAAACCAAGTTCAACAGTGTTATTTTATCTGTCCTTGCTACCCTCAGCAGCCACTGGCTTTGCACCCCATTGACACAGTCACCAGCTCCTTCAAACGTTTATATGTTAGCTAGCTAGTCCGAAGAAAATGTTTTGAGCAACAGTGATGGCAATGGCTGTCAGCAGATTGCCGTTGACTGGCCCTGCAGGCTGGAGCTATCACTCACTAATTTGATGACAATGTAACATATGCAATGGGTCAGTTTTTGTGCGAGCCAGTTAGCTAGCTAGCTAATAGTTACAATTGGAACACACGTTGTGTTAACAGTTAATGTCAGCTTCAAGCGAGCTACATAACATGATTTAGCTTAGCTAGCTAATTAGCTACCAAGAAGAGGCTTTAAGCCCACCCTCAGGCAAGAAACATTCTACTGAACGTCATTCTTTCTAGCTAACTCGACAACTGTGTAACTTTGTGGTAAGGTTGGTCTTGTAGTAGTTAACGTTATGTTTAGGAAACTGTAGCAATGTAATGTAGACGTATGTCCTAATCATCTAAAGCCGGATAACTCACTATTATTCTTGGTTTACAGTGTACCAGAACAACCCATGGCCAGGCTAGAGCTGAACACCTCTGATATTGATAAAGGAGTGAAAAATCATTTGAAATGCAGGACATTTCCCATCTCACTTTTATTTTAACCAGGTTATATAGTCAATTCAGCTTATGAATATGCCAGTGAGCACAGTGAGTGTCTTGCACATTTCACTTTTTGTGTGCATATTAAGCAATATTTCTGTGACGGATAAAGGCTATGTTAAGGTGTGCTAGCTTCCTTATATGTGATCAGTGTTTTGGACAAATAAACGTTTTACTGTTGGTAAGTTACATTATGACTCACTTGCATAAGAAATTAAGTGTCTAAAATACAATTTTTTGCCGCAGCATAGGGTTGGGTGGTTGCACGTTATCTTTGCTAATCACATGCCTGAATAAAGAAGATTGTAAAATTGCACACTGCCAAGATGTACCAAATTTGGCTGACTCGTGGGGGTTCAAATGTAAGAACCATTAACACATCAAACATAATACAACATCTTAGGGCTCCTCACTCAAAGGGCATGATTAATTTACTACAATGAAACAACAGCATCTAGCCAGCAAAGCAGACAATGCTTTACAAAGCTGCACAGGGGAGAGCAGCCTATAGCATGCCACACCACCTCCCCCCTCCCCCCTCCCCACAGAACATTTTTACACAGCAGCCTTTAAAGAAGTTGATTCAGACAATGCTTTAATGAAGAATAACATTTCTGAACTAATGAGAAAGCAATTGTACATTTTGATCATATGTTGTTTTATGATGTAATTTGCTAAATGAATATATTTTTTCTTGCAAATAATTGTACAATTAGGGGGAGTAACTATGCCTTGTTCCTGGTAATGCCAGACCGTTAATTAAATGCATAAATGGGCAATGGACCAAAGCTAGTAACAATAACATTAGCTGGGGTGGCAAGGTAGCTCAACTGCAACTTGCTGACTAGCTGGCTATGATAAAGTAATACTATTCAGTTGTTCCAACCTTATGCAAAAAAATTACAATCAAAGTGTCACAAAATATACAGTAGAATTGATAGTATATAAAACATGGTCACAATTTTACGCCGAGTAACTCATGCAGACAATGAAGTAGAAGTACTGTATAACTAGCCAGGTGTCTGGCTAACCATGACTCACAGCCTAAAGAGTTGGGTAGCTTTAACCACTGTGAAAATCGAGTGAGCTGGATGTCAAAGCCCAGTACAGTGTCCATGGAACCAGAGCAGTTGTTTCAAGAAGTGAAGCTTCACTTGTGAGAATCCAGTAGGAATCAAAGACGGTCTGAATCCTTTGCAGATCCCAGCAGGCCAACAAGATAGACTTCATATTGTCTTGATTGTCTGTGAATTCTTGAAAATTGAAGCCTTGTGGTGCTTTGCAGATATCAGCTTGAACATCAATGTCTTTGCTAAGTTGCACAACCAAAGCATTGGAGATCTCAGGCATTGATTTCAGTATCTTAATTTCACCCGGCCGATGTTCTTGGAATGAGACCCATCGTGCCATTTTTGTCATGGACTGTAGTGACTTCTGTAATTTTAAAGCAGACAAGATAGATGGTAGATGTATCTTGCTGTGGAGTCGTAGCGTCATTAAATTTTGTTTTGGTTTGGGATGGAAAATCTGCTGCCATATTTGACTTTTCTGGTTTGGAACCTTGCATATTATCAAAATAGTGAAATTGCAAAGTGATGGCTGAATTGCAATTAAGTAATGAAATAACAGACTTCAGACAGCATAGAGCTAGGTGTACATCGCGTCCATGAGGTCACGGGAATTCCTGGCCAATCTTCTTTGGAATGTTTTTTTTCCTAACTGTTCTTTGGGTGGTGTTCAAATGTGGCTTTGAATCTTGGATACAGATGGTGTTTTATCATGTAAAGATGTGTCATTTCAGTCACTCTAATGCAACATACCTCTGTGTGTGTTTATTTCAGTCACTCTGTTACAGCACACCGCTTCAATTGTTTATTTCAGGCTCTCCAGTGCACTCTAATGAAGTTGAAGAAGGATAAATTGAAACTGTTTCAGAGTCAGTTTTACCCAGAATGCACTGAGAGACAACAGCAGGACCTTGAGGCCCTGCACATAGTTGAGAAGATGCTGGAGACCTGTGGCATTGAGAGGTCTGTGAAGATCACACTCCACATCCTGAGGAATATGAAGCAGAAGGATCTCGCTGACTCACTGGAGAGAGGTGAGCAGAAGAGTAAGAGTTTTCTCTCATTGCTACTGTGTTTTCTTTCCATAGTAATGCTGAATTGCTATGCTGTAATTACTATGCACACATGCTTAAATTAGCCAGGTTGTTGTAATATACTATCAAAGTGAAGGTTCCCCATATCACACATGTAATTATAAACAGTGTTTCCAATGAAAACAATGGACGTCTGTGCTCTTTTTTTTTTTTTTTTCAAAAAACTTGCTGTTTGACTGAACATGAGTAGGAAATGTGGAAAACTGATAGTATGTGTATTGTCTACTTCCTGATTCCTCTATGAAAATTTTTGTGTGTTAATGAAATTATTTTAAAATATTTTCATGTTTCCTTTTTGTAGATAACTGTGCAATAAGGTTATATGTTTGTTTCTTGATTCCTGAAGGAAAAGTTTTATGCTTGTATTTTAAACAGTTTTTTTAAATTATTTTTTAATTTCTCATGATTCCTCTTTGAAGATGATCACATGATAAGAGCCCAACAGACACTGAAATCTGATCTGAAGAAGAAGTCTGAATGCATATTTGAAGGTTTGTCACAGCAGCACCACCCAACCCTCCTCAATGAGATCTATACAGAGCTCTACATCACAGAGGGGGGAGGTGGGGGGATCAATAATGAACATGAGGTCAGACAGATTGAGACAGCATCCAAGAGACAAACCACACAGGAGACTGCAATCATCTGCAATGACATCTTTAAACCTTTACCTGGACAAGAGAAACACATCAGAACTGTGCTTACAAAGGGCATCGCTGGCATTGGGAAAACTGTCTCTGTGCAGAAGTTCATTCTTGACTGGGCAGAAGGAAAAGTCAATCAGGACATTCATTTCATCTTCATTCTTCCTTTCCGAGATCTGAATTTGAAGAAGGAGAGAGAATTTAGTCTGATGCAACTTCTTCAGCACTACTTTCCACAACTGAAAGAGATGAAAACTGTTGAACATGATGAAGTCAAAGTTGTGTTCATCTTTGATGGTCTGGATGAGTGTCGACTTCCTCTAGATTTCCAGAACAATCAGATCTGCTGTGATGTAACACAGACAGTATCAGTGGACGTGCTACTGACCAACCTCATTAAGGGGAATCTGCTTCCCTCTGCTCTCCTCTGGATCACCTCCCGACCAGCAGCAGCCAATCAGATCCCTCCTGAGTGTGTCCACCAGGTGACAGAGATACGAGGGTTCAATGACCCACAGAAGGAGGAGTACTTCAGGAAGAGAATCAGAGATCAGAACCTGGCCAGCAGAACTATCTCACACATAAAGTCATCCAGGAGTCTCTACATCATGTGTCACATTCCAGTCTTCTGCTGGATTTCTGCTACAGTTCTGGAGACATTGTTGGGAAAAGTACAAAGTGGGGAACTCCCCAACACTCTGACAGAAATGTACACACACTTCCTGCTCATTCAGACCAATGTGAAGCATCAGAAGTACCATGGCACCAATGAGACAAATGCAAAGAAGATCTCAGCATCAGATGCAGAAATGATCCTGAAACTGGGGAAGCTGGCTTTTCTACAGCTGGAAGAGGGCAATCTGATATTCTATGAAGAGGACCTGAGAGAGAGTGGTATTGATGTCAGTGAAGCTTCAGTGTACTCTGGGGTGTGCACAGAAGTCTTTAAAGAGGAGTCTGGGTTGTTTCAGGAGAAAGTCTACTGCTTTGTGCATCTGAGCATTCAGGAGTATCTGGCTGCCTTGTTTGTGTTTCATTCATGTGTAAATGAGAACAGAAATGCACTCAGAGCAGAAGAATCAAGACCTGAAGGTGACAGAATGCAGCTGTTTGAGTTACACAGGAGTGCAGTGGATCAGGCCTTACAGAGTAAGAATGGACACCTGGACCTTTTCCTCCGATTCCTTCTGGGCCTCTCACTGGACTCCACTCAGACTAAGAGTCTCTTAGGAGGACTACTGACACAGACACAAAGCAGTATACCTGTACCAAGCTCACCAACACAGGCAGGACCACTCATACCCCTGTTAAACAGACTATTTAAACACACAGAAAGTAGATCAAAGAGCATAAAGAAAACAGTCCAGTACATTAAGCAGAAGATCAGTGAAGAGTCTTCGGCGGAAAGGACCATCAATCTGTTCCACTGTCTGAATGAACTGAATGAGAGCTCTCTAGTGGAGGAAATCCAGACTTCCATGAGATCAGGAAGACGTTCTGACAAAGAGCTGGAACCACACCAATGCTCAGCTCTGGCCTTTGTGTTACTGATGTCAGAGGAGGTCCTGCATGAGTTTGACTTGAAGACGTACAACACATCAGCAGCAGGTCAGCAGAGACTGGTACCAGTAGTGAGGAACTGCAGGAAGGCCATGTGAGTACTGATATGTCATAATGCAGATGATTAACACACTGATATATTCATTAGCAGCTTATATGTATAGTAAGGATAAAGTGTCTGTCATACCTGCTGCTGTTTAGCCATTTTTTTTTTGTTTTTATTTTCAATTTCATGTCCATGTGCTGTTTTTGTTGCCCTCATGTTTACAATGCCCATCATTCACAATGAGTCCCTCCAATTTTTCACAAATCCGTGATGATGTGGTTTCATGATAAATCAACAAAATTCCCAATTTTCCACAATGCTGAATATTTTTCTATTTTATCAAGAAATATCACATTCCAAATATTACATTCCAGTATACTTCTGTGGAAATGTTTACTTGTCGCTGAATGGACAAAAATTCTCTTCCTACTGTGACAAAAATGACAAATCACTTGCTAAAAAAGGGTCAAAGACTGAGTAAAGCAACATCTTGATGTATTACATGGGAGTGGAGGCAAATTGTTTTTACTCCTTGCAATGAATCACTGAATCAAGGGAGTAAATCAAACATCATCAAGGAAGCAAGTATTCATGCCAGATTGATCTCTGGAATGGTAATAATCAATTATTTAATTAATCATGCAGATGATTGACATTGATATTTTCATAAGCAGTGTATATTTATGGTGGGAATTGCCATGAACAAAACTCGCATCAATAGTCAGTAGATACCTAGAGAAACTGAACCAAAATTGTTTCAAGTGTTCAAAAATTGGCCTACAGAAACAATGTCTCAATTCCAATAATTTCAAAAATTTATAATCTGATGGTTAGTAATGTACAATCAAAGGAAAACCTGAATTTCCATTTTTCTCATTTTCTAGGGGGCAAAATTCAAGGTCAGAGATCACAATATGAGTGAGGTCTGGCAAAACATTTCCTGCAAATGTTTTTTTCCATCTTGCTTTGGCCCATATCATTTTCATGGTATAAAAGTATTGCAAAACTAACCCACATTTTGATGTGATATGTCTTTATGAAGAGTGCTGACTGGGTGAAAGTACTGCCCTGTCAGACAGCTAAGGTTATTTATACACCAGAAATACTTCCTGAGTTCATTCAAATATTGAAGTATCTTAACTCAAACTCTGGTTCCAAATAATTCAAATCAAATGCAAACAGGATAAAATAAAAGGTGGTAAAGTGGGTCTAGAAGGTTGTAAATAGAAGGTCTCTGGGCACTCGAATATTTAAATACCATCCACCAGACCTCAGTCAAATATTTGTTTTGTGTATTTGAATTATTTGCAAATTCAGTGGGCCAAGCAAATTACTTTTGTTTGCAAATATTGTCTTAAAAGACAAATACTTTTATTTGAAGTAGTTCGAAAAGATCAACTAACTGATTAAAACTGTATTTTAAAGACATAAATGCAAAATTGAAATATTAATTATCTTCCAAAAACAACTAAATTCAATTATGTTGGATCAATATGATTAAGTTAAAGTGAAATTTCACAACATGCCTTGGGGTGCAACAAGTATGGATTGGTAGTGATTAATTTTAAGTCCATACCTGTGCCTGCTTCCACTCACACTACTGCTGGAGGTGACTGTGTGGTCACCATGAATGAGAAGTGTTGCCATTAAAACAGCCTGCCTGGTTTATGCAAAGTTTTTTCAGAATGGAATGGTGCTTGCTGAGAATGGTTATTCCAGAAAAAACAGCTCCTGCATATTTCTCTCTATGTTTAACTAAATGCGTTCAAGCAACGCTGACCTATGGCAATTACTGAACTTTTTCTAACAAAAAAGATACATTAAGAAGGATGTAAAAGTAAAACAGATTAAATAATTGATTTTCATGTTCAGAGAGCTTAATTCAAATACATTGCTTTTAGTAGATTGAACTCAAATTACTTGTTTATTCACAACACAAGTTTTTCTGTCGTTCTAAAAAGATCATTTAATGGCCGGGTAACTTATCCCAATTGTGTGGAAGTTCTGTCCTCAATTCAATTGCACTCATTGAATGTAGTCTTTTTCTGAGTGCAGTCTAAAAAAGTTGGGTCTCTGGTGACTCCAGTGAGATTCTTTAAAGATTGGGGCAATTTTTTGGACTTCAAACCTTAACAGCTTTGTTGTGTAGTTCGGCACAAACAATTATCATATTTTATTTAGTCAGTTATATCTAAATTGCAGTTTGGTAAAACAGAGATTCGGGAGAGGAACTCTCAGACAACCTCTCTACCTATCGTACCCCTTCCGGTCCCCACAGGTATATAAACACCACGTACCTTTACCCGTCGTGCTCAGCATTTCCGGCATCCCGCCTCCTCCCCATCTCCACCTTCATCCTCTCTTTTCTAGGTGGGATTCATAATCCTAACTACTATTCCAATTTCTTTCAGCCAAAGGGAGGGGGGGGTTTCCCTCTCCACAAGTACGGGACGACTTCTCCCCCTTTTGACGCCAAGCCAAAGTTAATTCTTTTCTATCCCTTATCAATAAACTCCTCTTAAATACTATATCGTTGTCTGAGAGTTCATACTACTGAAATAACATTTCTGAGAGAAAAGGGGAAAGGGAGGAGGGGTTGTTAGGTGTTGTACATTACTGTGTGATGCTCAAACTACAAGACAGAAAGTAATTCCACTGGTTTTGTGCAAAACCTAATTTACGCCTCAGAGGAAAGTGTCAGGTTATAACTTTTTTAGTCGTAGTATCACAGTACCTTAATTTATAATTATTATAGAGAATGACATAAGAACATAGTCAATTTGGGCCCACAGTTCTTTTCTCTATATGTATATATATTTTTTTTCTTACATTTCTTATTTTAAAATCATCATAACATAACAGTGTAATAACATAATCCCCATTCACCCAGACCTACCCATTCTGACCATCACCTCTAATATGACAGGCTTTGATTTATATTTAATAGTCAAAAAAATTATGTCCTATATCCTTTCCGAACCACCTTGATGGAAAATGTCATGAGGTCAAGGAAAGATTTGAAGAAGAATTCATAAGGAAAAGACAGCCACAGTCCTAAGAGAATCTAACTGCACTTACACTAGGCTACCTAATTATGCGTCGGCGGATGTTATTGACATGAGTCTGCCATGGTGGCCAACATGGCTTCAGAAAAGGTAGCTGAGCCATTAGCCCCAATTCTGACAAGTCTGAATAGAGAAAAAGGGGCTATTTTGGCAATAACCACAGCTGTAGAGTGTAGTACAGACATCTTCATAAGATAATTGAAGATTTTATTTCCCTCAATATCACTCCTCATCAATGAGGCTATCCGTATTGCATTTCAAATATTACATGTTTAATAATATTAAGCCTTAACTTCTCAATTCAGTCTAGGTGGCTGTCATCTTACTGAGGAGTCCTGTGAATTTTTGGCCTCAGCTCTCCAGTCACCAAACTCACCCCTGAGAGAGCTGGACCTCAGCTACAATAACCTGGGAGATTCAGGAGTGAAGCTGCTCTGTGCTGGACTGAAGAGTCCAAACTGTAGACTAGAGACACTGGGGTGAGTAGTGTGAACTTTCATAAATACAATGTGATTTTTATACAGAGAAATCTCTCTCATCTCACTCTTCTTTCACAGCAAAGCAAAGCAGGATAAACCCCCATTTCCTTCCGTATCTTTCAGCGACTTCCCATAAAGAAATGCTTTTTGCAATGTTAGTGTCTTTGCTAGTTTCAGACCCATGCAATTACGATTAAGTACCCACATTGTTTAAATAGCAACGGAATTGGACATGTTGGTGCATTGCTGTTTTGAATGAAACTGAAAGTGATTTTTAGATCAACAAAAACCACATCTTAAATCATGTTGCAATTGTCCAAATCTGCTATAAATTCAGACATACATACAGTTATCTCAAGCCTCATCCAAGATGCAAATTAATACATTTGATTTCCCATAACACCAGCCAGCCAAGACCAGGTGAAACAGGTGTTCATGGCATATATTTGGGTTCCCTCACACTATCATCCTTTCAGTCTTCCAAGGGGATCCCCTCCTGGAGGAATGGTTGTTGAGGGAAAATTTCAAATAATCTGATCTTCATAAATAATCTAATAATGATAAAGCTGATGGCATATATTATGGTTGTTAAAAGTATTGTTTTATCAGTAAGTATCGATACTGAAATATTCAAAGCGGTACCAACACATGCTGTCTGAAGTATTGATACTGTAAACTAGGGTTTCTCGACAGGGGCGGTACCACCCCCCAGCGGGCGTTCGTACAACGTTGGGGGGCGCTGGGAACGCGGCAGCTGAGAAGGGGGCGCTCAGGCACAAACAGGGGGGCGTTAATCACAGTTATTCATCATAACTTTTAAGCCTCTGTCAGCACAGAAAGTGTTCATTTGAATTTGAATCAAAAGATATAATTATGTTTTTGCGCGACTAAATCCTGGTTCATACTCACATACTGAAATCGCAGAATGTTCATGAATGTTCTAATGTCGACCGACGTTAAAGTTCACAAAAAGTATAAACGCACTTCAGTATCATTCCAACGATATTTGACACTCATCGATAATGGAGGAAGAGGCCATAGTAATCACTCTCAGTTTTTCCGGTGCTCTACTCCTCATAAGGAGAAAGCAAAGACGGAGTGATTATAGCAGGGCAGTGAATTCTACACGGCACGTAGTGGGAGAATACTACTCACCTTTAAGAGCAATGAAATTTAAAGATATAGAGTGCTACAGCCATTACATCAAGATGCTACCAAAATATTTGTTAGGCTATTATCAGTTGTTGCACCAGGACTGGAATATAGGTCAATGCATCGTCATCCTGTATCCCCCGGTGAAAGACATTACGATAGGTTATGTATAACCTTAACATATGCTGCCAGGCTTTAATAATACATAAAAGATGTACAAATGCAAGTTAGTTTATTATTAAAAGAAAATTATTTAATTGTTCTAAATGAGAAACACGCGAGTTTGTGAGCTGGCTACAAATGTGTAATGGTAACCATTCACTACATAGACTATTATAATCATGCATGTCACAGTACCATAGGCTAGGTTAAACTGAAAATCAATACATTTACCAGCAGACCAGGAAATGCAGATAAGT
Organism: Albula glossodonta; assembly: GCA_019788955.1. Classification (NCBI taxonomy): domain Eukaryota; kingdom Metazoa; phylum Chordata; class Actinopteri; order Albuliformes; family Albulidae; genus Albula; species Albula glossodonta. The sequence goes on along the minus strand of JAFBMS010000330.1, from coordinate 67,781 downwards.
TGACAATAAGAAAGCAGTCTATCAAATGCGCTCCATACGTGACCTCATCTTATCATACTGCAGACTAATCACTGTAACTATCTTTAAAATCAATTAAAACGCGGAATTTTACATTGGTTTCTCGTTTCATTTTTCTACCATGATGTTACCTTGGAATTTCGGAAATGAGCTAGCATTAACAACATAAATTCCACTTTTAAATATGGGTGGTGTGGCAAGAGGTAAGCGCTCAGTTACAGTGAATCACCAAAGAGGCAGGGTTGTTACCCTGCATATCTGTTTTGACTAACATTAGCTTTGTAAGTAAGCTGAGTAGAACTTTAAGCAGTTATGCAAGATGTTATGAGCTAGCTACGAGAGCTACTTATGGGTCGTTTTTATTTGGTAAGCAATTGCTGAACCAGGCATTCTCCTTTTTTTCTGACATCTTTATAATCTGTCTGGTCATAGATATATGCAAGGGTGTGCCGTCACAGCACTTAGTGAGTTTTGTTTGCCTGATTGTTTTTCTGTGAATTTGCAAACACATATATTTACAACAATTTCAATCAGTTCACAAGTGTTGTTTTTTCCCCAAATGACAATATTTTCCAAGTAAGCCTGGAATGGTATGTATTCTTAAAAAATCAAAGAGCAAGTGTTTAAAAATAGGCTTATGAACAATGTCCTTGTGTAATGACTGCATTCTCTGATAGGAAACATACATGTCATGTAGCTTAGTCATATTCAAACATAAATAAAAATATAACCACTTGAGGCCTTTTCTAAAAACAGAATATATCACTCATATTCCAACATTTTGACCAAAAACACTGGTCTCTATGAGTCAGTTTTCTAATTTGAGTTTTTCACTGTAAAATATTTCTGGCATGGTCAATTGGTCAAATGATCTACTCTACCCACTGATTTCTACTGCATATACTTAAATCTATATCATATCACTGCCTTTGAATGTGTTTTTTTTGGGAGGGGGGAGGGGGCGGCAGGGCGTGTCATGATGAGGTGAGGGGGGGTTTGTTCAAGAAAGGTTGAGAAACACTGCTGTAAACTGTTCCTACACTTTCCTGCTTGTGAATTGATGCATTACACTATATTACATTACATTAGGGGCATTTGTCAGACGCTCTTATCCAGAGCGACTTACAAGGCAACCATAGACCACATTGCACATCAAATGAAATTGGAAATCTTCTTGTTGGACTACTAATGTGCAAGATGGCAGCAGGGGGATCAGAGCCAGCATTGCGGAAGAAACAGAACATCAGGAGTGCCCTATGGAAATTCTATTGAAGTGGATGACCATGGCAAACTGAAAGATTTAACAAAGCCTGTTTGCATGAGGTGGCATCTATTTCCTACCGCCGAGCATACAAGCACCTATTATCAACCACCTCAAACCCTAAAGTATTGATTTTAAATTTATCCATGAAAAGGCCATTTGGATGGCAGTGAAGGGTATGTCCCGTAAGGTAATCAAAATAAATTATCTAAATGAGGAAAATCAACTTCATAAACATATATTTTGATGTATTAACAAAGCCTCCTTTAAAACATAAACTTTTATACTTGGTGCATGCTCAGAATTCTTCAATCGCAATAATTAAATGCTACTGTATACAGATGGTCAATACTCAGGCCCCTATTAACGCTACTAATGCAACAACTGGGGGAATTCTTGTTTGTTTGTGGAAGCAGAAAAAAATAATGGAGGTACTGCAGTTTTTAGCCTCCAGCAGCTAAAGACAAGATTTTTCTCTACAAAACTTTGCCAGTTTTTATTTAAGATTTATATTACATTTTAGTTTTTAGTTTCATTGTGAAGAACCTGGCCAATAGTAGGTGTTTGTATTCTACATGAAAGGCATACACTTTTTTTACTTGTAAGTCAGTTTGGTGAAAAGTATCTGCCAAATGAATAATTGTAATCTTTATTGTGTTTATTAAAAAAAAAGTAAAAAATTAATCCATATTTTGTGTTCATTTTCAATTGGCCGTTCCTCGTACCCGTACTGAAAGTATTGATACAGAGGTATCATCCTGAACTCAAAATTTCAGTATTGTGGCAACGATAGTGTACAGTGACATTCAAGTGAAAACCCATTATAACACTATAATAGAGAGGATGTTTAGAGTGCTGAAAATGTGGTTGAGCTGTTTGGAAAAAGCTGCTTCATGCATAGCCTGGTAAGCAGACAGGATGGCTTATTAGAATGAGAAAAAGTCCAAGACTTTGTCCAAAAAAATTTTTTTTTTTTTGGGAAACATTTCATCACTGAAAAAGAACATTTTCACTTCACCTCAGCATGCTGTGTCTAGGGGTGTCCCCGACTAAGAATTTACATAGTCAAATCTGATGAAGTTTTGCTTATCGTCGAATCATGTTTTTCTTTTTTCTTTTTTTTTGCTCATTGAGCCATATTCTCATTTGCGACATTGGCTTCCATTTTTTCCACACCAGACAAAAGAGCTGAAACACTCAATTAAACAATTTGACTTCTTGAATTCATTGTATAATAAGACGTGTTCCATCCTTTTTCTCACATATTAATTGAAAAGTCTGCATTATGGTGACTGCATTATGACAATGATAATAAATATGCCCATTTATTTTTTTTTAGCACACAGAAACAACTTGATAATGAAATGACCGAAACTGAAACAAGGCCAATGTTATGTGTTGGCATATTAAACAACAAACAAAGTGGATTTTCATCTTTTTAAGTTAAGGTGAATCCCTACACCACAGGTGTCATTTATGCTGGGGACATGTCCCCACCATGTTTTGTTGCGGCCCATTTCGTACGCACCACTTTTAGAAAGCCCGTACACGTCAAATCTGTCATTGTCCCCATCACTTTAAAAAAACTGACAACCATGCATTAAACAATGTCCACTTGATTCTTTTCAAATTGTGTGCACGGAAAACCAACTTGTTCATGTTGCACAGGAGAAGTGCACTCCTTGCTTTTCTGACAATAAACCTGCCTTATTCTCTCTGATGGTGTGGAGATGGATGGAATGCTGTGGATTCTGTGGTGTAGCTCAGATAAAGCTGACTGCACATTTATTTATTAATGTGTAAGTCTCTGCCCTTGTGGATGTGTATTTTGTGTTCACTGTATGCATCTCTCTTTTGGGAACAGTGTATCCTGGCTCAAGTGCATGCATTTTTTCCCAGACATTGTGAGATATTAGGTAGTTAAAAAGAAGGCAGTTGAATCAGGTTCCTTCGATCAAATTGTCAAATAGTTGACTGTTTTGGGTCACCCCAAGCTGTTTCTATAAAATCTCTTATGCTTTTACACACAGGCTGGGTTGGTGTATATTTATGGTGTGTGTTCTCTCCACAGGCTCAGGTGGTGTATATTTATAGTGTGTGTGTGTGTGTGTGTGTTCTCTCTACAGGCTGGGTTAGTGTATATTTATTGTGTGTGTGTGTGTTTGTGTGTGTGTGTGTTCTCTCCACAGTCTGGGTTGGTGCATATTTATTGTGTGTGTGTTCTCATTACAGGCTGGGCTGGTGTATATTTATAGTATGTGTTCTCTCCACAGGCTGGGTTGGTGTATATTTATAGTGTGTAATCTCTCCACAGGCTGGGTTGGTATATGTTTGAAGTGTGTGCTTTCCTTCCACAGGCTGGGTTGTTGTAATCTTACAGAGGGCTGCTGTGGTGATCTGGCCTCATTCCTGCGTTCTCCCCACTCTGAGCTGAGCGATTTGGAGCTCAGAGACAATGAGCTGCAGGATTCAGGAGTGAGAGCGCTCTCTGCTGGACTGGAGGACCCACACTGTAAACTGCAGAGACTGGGGTGAGTAAAACAGATAAAACCCTTGCCCAAATTATAACTCTAACGTTAATATAATATTGCATCCCTCTAATGCCAATTATAACTCAGACTAAAGATTTATCTACACTTGAGGTTGTGGGTTTGATTACCAGGTAGGGCACCACAGCTGTACCTCTGAGCAAGGCACCCAACCCAAACTGCTCCTGTAAATATCCAGCTGTATTAATGGATAGTGTGTAGAAATGTATCCTGTGAAAGTCACTCTCTGTAAGAGCATAACACAGTTTCAAAACAAATCATTTCAGTGTATACAATTTAATACAATACTGAATCTGTGTGTGTAAAACATGGCATTTTCACTTCATTACTGTTTAAAACATTGGTAACTGCAATCCTTATATGAAAAATGTAAATGTAAAAATTGTCCTCTTAAAATGATATTCGCCATGGCTCTTTGTATTCTTATGGTATTTAATACTCAGGTTCCATAAGGTGTGTAATACATTGCTGTGCATTTGATAATTGTATTAAATGAGCTTCTATAAGGTGTTTTGTCTCTGCAGGCTGTCAGGCTGTCGAGTCACAGAGAGAGGCTGTGATTCTCTGGCTTCAGCTCTGCATTCAAACCCCTCACACCTGAGAGAGCTGGATCTGAGCTACAATCACCCAGGAGACTCAGGAGTGAGAGTGCTCTCTGCTGCTAAACTGGACACACTTACACTGCTGTAAGTACAGAGAGTTTCCACACTGCACCTCATAGACACACTGCTGTAAGTACAGAGAGTTTCCACACTGTACCTCATAGACACACTGCTGTAAGTACAGAGAGTTTCCACACTGCATCTCATAGACACACTGCTGTAAGTACAGAGAGTTTCCACACTGCACCTCATAGACACACTGCTGTAACTACAGAGAGTTTAAACACTGCACCTCATAGACACACTGCTGTAAGTACAGAGAGTTTCCACACTGTACCTCATAGACACACTGCTTTAAGTACAGAGAGTTTAAACACTGCACCTCATAGACACACTGCTATAAGTACAGAGAGTTTCCACACTGCATCTCATAGACACACTGCTGTAAGTACAGAGAGTTTCAACACTGCACCTCATAGACACACTGCTGTAAGTACAGAGTGTTTCCACACTGCGTCTCATAGACACACTGCTGTAAGCACAGATTTTCCACACTGTGTGCCACTCAGTCACTGTCTGTTATGCTGTTCCTACAGTGAGAATCATGGAGGAGAGAGCAGGAACAAACCAGGACCCAGAAAATGTGAGTCTGTCAGCACTGAACACTCACTTCCTCTATTTCTTCTACTCCCTCTGTCTTTCATAACTATTTTCAACTATTATTTATTATCTCTCTCTCCCTTTCTTTCTTTCACAGACTTTCTTTCACAGTGACACGTCCACTGTGGACAGATATCCTCTCATACATTATGTATCATGCTGTGTGTGTGTTACTGTATCTTGTGTTATCATTGAGTTAAGTTTGTGAACATATATTAATACACATGAAAGCACACATTAATACACACTATAACAATCACCTACAAATAAACACACTCAAAAAAGTGCACAGAGATAGAAACACAACCCTGTTTTTCTCTTTCTCTCACACTGTCAATCATACTCATAAAATCATGAATATCATTCATATTTCTGATCTGCAGATGGCTGTGAGCTCAGACTGGATCCAAACACGGTGCACAGATACCTGATTCTATCTGAGGGGAACAGGAAGGTGAGACGAGGGAGAGAGGAGCAGCCATATCCTGATCATCAAAAGAGATTTGACTGGTGCCCCAGGTTGTGTGCATAGAGAGTCGGTCTGGACGCTGTTACTGGGAGGCTGAGTGGAGTGGGCCTGAGTGGGGGTGGGTTTATATATCAGTGACATATAAAGACATCAGCAGGAAAGAATGGAGTGATGACTCCAGGTTTGGACAGAATAAAAACTCCTGGAGTCTGAAGTGCTCTATGCACAGATACTCCTTCCATCACAATAAGAAATCAGTCATACTCATCCCCCCCACCCCCTACCACAGAGTAGGAGAGTGTGATGATGATGGTGTAAAGTGTGTGTACAGAGTAGGAGTGTGTGTGGACCGTCCAGCCGGCACTCTGTCCTTCTACAGCATCTCTGATTCTGACACACTGACCTTCCTGTGCAGATACCACACCAGCTTCACTGAACACAAACCCCTTTGTGCTGGGTTTTACCTGTATGGATTAAACTCTTCAGTGTCCCTGTGCCAACTGGAGTAGAGTCTCACACTCACACACACACACACACAGTCACTCACTCAGCCGTATACAAACACCCACTCTAACTTACATATACCTCACAGTAACACAAACACACAACAACACCCACACATGTATGATCAATCACAACCTATACAGACAGTATTTGTAACACACACACACACTCCCTGGCAAAAACACACATAGCTATGTGGGGAAACATTCGTTGCTATGTGGATGAGGTCCTGTGGTCTGACAGGATCAGAGACAGTGTCGTCTAACTTTTTTAGTTTTCATGTCGTGTTATTCACAGCTGACTACAGCAGACCAGTTTTTATCCATTTGTATGTAGAATGCTTATTGAATTATGTGTTTTTTGCCAGAAATTTGTACAGTTTTGCCAGTATGGATAACAGTGTTGGGAAAATTTGATCATGTTTCAGAAAACATGTGACAATAAAAAACAAAACTATAATATATGTTCAATAAAACTGTAATATATGTGCATGCATGTTATGATCTACTGTCCACTGTCTATGATTCATGTTTCTGTTTCAATAAAAATGATATTGTAATTGTTCAAGGTGTGTGTATAATCTTCTGTCCAACAAAAGTTTAGAGGTTCTAATCCTTTTAAAAATAATTCAAAATTTTTGTATAAGGTCAGAACATTGCATACTTCTAAAAAATTAGCAGCATTTCATTAAATAATTACCATCACTAACATTTTTCCATTGGCTCTGCACTTTATTTCATGTTTACCATTTATTAATTTTATTAATATTATATGATATTGACTTTTATGTACATATGTACCTTTCCCTGTGTGAGGAATCTCATACAATAAAGAAGTCAACAGTCAGCAAAAACATACAAAAATACAGACATTTTTGTTTTTGATTACTGAGAACCTCTCACACATGCTTGGCTCTTACTACTACTTCAGTATTATAGCTTAATCTTTTGTTATGTTTTACATAATATTGTTCAACAAGTTGTATCAGGTTCATTGAAACTGAAATCCTGACTCTTAATCTCCTGGTATCTCTAAAGTCCTGCATGGTGTAGTTGCTTTATCATGACTCTTAATCTCCTGGTATCTCTAAAGTCCTGCATGGTGTAGTTGCTTTATCATGACAGTACAGTTTGTGTAGCATTTCAGTGTAACTAATGCTCCCAAGACTATGAACTCAAATTCTATTTCCTCAGACCTGAATAAGGCATCTCATTGCTGAAAGAAAATGCTACATTCAGAGTATCACCAGTGATACTCTGTCAGCTCCTCAGTAAGAAAGTGAGAGTGACTCCCTTTTCACTGATTGATTCATGTATTTATCAGTGGGTGAAGTTTGGGGGAAGGTGAGCTTAGATACAGGTTCTACTCCAGGACACCATGGAGGAACACAGGGAGGACCTGGTGCTGGGAGCATTGCAGGGTGTAGCACAGTGTGTGGTGCTTCTACTGCGGGGGCCTCAGAGGGAAACTAACAGCCTCTTGTGTATATAACCCCAGGGGCCAGCCCCACTGTCTCCTGTGGCACACTCACAGGGTGCATTCTGATACTTTTTCTCTTCTGCCTTTCCTCCACTCCCCTACTACCACTCATCTCCTACCTGGAAGTATGTGGAGGAAAGGAGGGGAGGAGAAGAGGGAAGGAGGAGATACTAAGGAAGTTGGAACAGCTAATTCACTTCACCCATCATTAAAGTTGTCCCAACCCAGTCATCTGGCAATAACGATTTGACCCTTGTCAATGTCACTTAGGTTTTTACGCCTGCCCATATCTCCCACATCCAAAACGTCGGCTACATCCACCGTCTGTTTGCTTTCTCTCTAATATATCCCAGACCTTGACGTGTGCCGTTGTTGTAAGATGATCAATGTAGTTTGATTCATCTGTGAGTGGTCATAATGTTTTGGCTCATTGGTGTATGTACAAGAAAATAAAAAACCTGCCAGCACAGTAACACTCTCCATTTTACATGAGTTAAATTACCAACTCAAAAACATGAACATATCATACAACATGAAATGTCCATCGTGGTGAGGAAGGCATGTCTAAAGCCTAGCTAGCTAACTGTTTTGATCAGTATCCCTCAAATCACCACAATGCTTTTGGTTAAACTCTACAATAATTGTAAGAACTCACCTATGCTAGTTTACCTATCCAACTAGCTAAAGTCACATTGGGTTACCTGCAGCTATAAAAAAAGGAAAAAAAAAACATTCTGTTGCTCAAATGGGTGACACAATTAAAACATATACATTTTAAACAATAATTAAATCAAATGTATCATCATTGAACAGCACCTCCCGATGTCACTGCCTGATCAAAGCAGTGAATCTAGCCGATTTAACAGCTAAATGGTACCACCAGAATATCTTTCATAAGGAAACACTTTCATTGTGGTTGTTTAGAAAATGTAGTGCGTTTCTATTAATGTTGCTGTGTTTTTGCAATTTGCAGCATGTTTCTGTAATTTTGTTATGTTATGGTGATTTGTAGTTGCTCTGCATGTCTCAGCCACCATACCAATGGCTCTTAAAGTTTTTTTTTTCAGCATTTTTTTTCTCATACTAGTAGCCATATCATGAACATAGAGAGTGGTAAACCAACTTTAAAAAAACCAAAATCAGTAGCTTTCCATTTTATATTACTGCCCTTCACTTCTCTGAAGAGTATCTGTTTGGCTGTTTGAGATAAAGCAGTCATTCAGGCAAACTCCTTTTCCATAACACAATTGAGCACTGTAATCTGCACAATGAGTTTCTTTCTCTGAATGCAGGGTAAAGCAATACAGCTTTTCTGAATTTGGAAAAGAGAATTTGTGTCTTTTAATTGTTTGAATGGAAGTTCTTTGCACTCATTTGTATTTGGTATTGAATATTTTGACCAGTAGATGGCAGTGAAAAGCAACTAGTGACGCAATAGGGGGAAAATGGTTTTTTTGAGAGTTTTTGAGAGTACATGACTGCAATCTAAAGTACCTGCTTGACAAAAAAATCATAACTTGACAGAACAGGATGAAATCATGACTAAAGGTAATGAGAGTGGCAGCCCATTATTCTGCTCATTTCTTTTCAATCATTTATTAATACTACTTTGAATGTTTTATCTGTTCATTTATTTATTGTCTATTTTTAAAGATTCCAATACTGTGACTCCATAATTACAGTAAAACACAGTGATTTTTAACTTTGGTCTTCAAAAATATACCTGAACTTCAGACGTGCATATCATATATTTTTACTTGTTGTCGGAATAATTTATCTTCCTTATCATACACAATTGGATCATAAAGTTTTCTTTGGCAGCCAGTCAGTCATTGCCATGAAGCCTGACATGAAATCAAAAGTAAACTTTCAACTCAAACGCCATTTTAAAGACAGAGCAGACTGGATAACTGTGTAAAAAGAATAAAACAGAGAGCTGAGAGAACCCTGTAACCAGGCTATAAGGGAGTGCAGTGGAGACAGGAGGGAATCCAAAAGTAGTCGTGAAAGGAGGAGTGGGAATGATTCGGGTGTGGACAGTGGATAATCAGACCCAGCCTTTAAGTCCCAAGTTGAAGGTTTGGTAAGTCATTTTTTATACGAGGCTGGTGGTAGATACATTTTCTCTCCACAGAGTTACAATATGATTTTTATACATATTAATCCTGGTGGTTTTCAGTCTTTTGAAATACTTAATACATCTTGGACACATTGGACAGCTATTTTTAGCTATATAAGGTTATTCTGAGGTCCGTTCTTAGCAATGGTTGGAAGTTGAACAACGTCACTCAGTGCAGAAATTAGGGGTGTTGCCAGGCCCTATTTATCGGGGCATGTGCCCCAGTAATTATTTGTTGTGCCCCAGTAAATGTTCATTAAATAACTAGTTTTTTGCCATTTGTCATAAATTGCATGTGTTAGGATGTGAGCGCCGGTGGCCTGTGCCCCAGTAGTTCCTCAATTCTAACAATGCCCCTGGCAGAAATCATGTAACCACGTGACACAAGCTCAGGAAGGGAGACACAATTAAATGTTACATTCTGGGTGCATCCCAAAACTAAAAAAGTATCCTTGTTTCCTTAACTACATCTTGTCTCCTCTGTCCCTCCAATGCTGGAATATTAAAGGAAGGGAGGAAATGAGGTGGTAGAGGAGGAAACATTTATCTCAACAGACATTTACTTATAGGAGGTGTCTACACTTTAACATGTATTTGTCTCTTTCAGAGATGAAGGGCAGCATGTCAGAGAGTTTGTGTTTGATTCTCCTGCTCCTCCATCGGCTCTCTGTCTCCAGAGCAGGTACATCTTCACCTGTACTATTACTGACTGTGTTACCCCCAAGAAATACAGACAGACCCCCAGGAGTGTCATATTTTAGAAAAGGGGGCGGGGGCTTATTCTGAAAGAATACATAATATAATAAGTGTGAGCCAATTGCGGGCGTCCTCTGGTTTCTCACTGTCACCTGATTGTATTACAATATAACATTTAATAACAGCATTCAAGGATTATAAGTGGATATGCCACAACTGCAGTTTGGACAGCAAACACACCTGCACTACCACTGACTGCAGTACAGACAGTTAACACTCATATACTGTCACCAACTGCAATACTGACAGGGAACACACTTGCACGATCACTGACTGCAGTACTGACAGTGAACACACTTGCACTATCACCGACTGTAGTACTGACAGTGAACACACCTGCACTATCACTGACCGCAGTACTGACAGTGAACACACCTGCTCTATCACCAACTGCAGTACTGGTATATCCGTGTGCATGTGTAATATTGCCAATAATGTATCGGGATCATTTTTAGAGAATTCTGCTTTATGTTTCATTCCAGCTATAGCCTCAGTTTGTGCTCATATTCCATCTTCTGTTGTTGCTCTGACAAGTGTCTTTTTTTCTGTGTTTTTCTGCAGAGGGATTTGAGGTTCTTGTTCCCTCTGAGCCCATTATTGCTGTAGCTGGTGAAGACATTGTTCTACCCTGTTACCTCAAACCCAGCATCAGTGCTGCGGACATGCGTGTGGAGTGGTCCAGAGTTCACTCTACAGGCTCAGTGGTGCATAATTACCAGGAGAGACAGATTAGAAATGAGAATCAGATCCCATCTTACAGAGGAAGGACAGCACTGTTCCCAGAGGAGCTGAAGAGAGGAAACGCGTCACTCAGACTGACAGGAGTACGAGCCTCTGATGAGGGACGATATCAGTGTTACATTGAGTCTGAGCTCTCATATGATGGTGCTTCTGTTGAACTGCAAATTATAGGTCAGTGAAAACACCTGCATTATCACTGACTGCAGTACTGACTGCAATACAGACAGTGAACACTCATGCACTATCACTGACTGCAGTACTGACAGTGAACACACCTGCACTATCACTGACTGCAGTACTGGCAGTGAACATACCTGCACTATCACTGACTGCAGTACTGACAGTGAACACACCTGCACTATCACTGACTGCAGTACTAGCAGTGAACACACCTGCACTATCCCTGACCACAGTACTGACAGTGAACACACCTGCACTATCACTGACTGCTGTACAGACAGTTAACACTCATATACTATCACCAACTGCAATATTGACAGTGAACACACCTGCACTATCACTGACTGCAGTACTGGCAGTGAACACACCTGCACTATCCCTGACCGCAGTACTGACAGTGAACACACCTGCACTATCACTGACTGCAGTACTGGTATATCAGTGTGCATTTGTAATATAGCCGATAATGTATCAGGATTATTTTTGGTGAATGCTGTTTGATGCTTTATTCCAGTAGCCTCCGTCTGTGTTAGTATTCCATCTTCTGTTGTTGTTCTGACAAGGGTCTGTCTTTCTGTGTTTTTCTGCAGAGAGTTTTGAGGTTCTTGTTCCCTCTGAGCCCATTGTTGCTGTAGGTGGTGAAGACATTGTTCTACCCTGTTACCTCAAACCCAGCATCAGTGCTGAGGACATGCGTGTGGAGTGGTCCAGAGTTCACTCTACAGGCTCAGTGGTGCATAATTACCAGGAGAGACAGATTAGAAATGAGAATCAGATCCCATTTTACAGAGGAAGGACAGCACTGTTCCCAGAGGAGCTGAAGAGAGGAAACGCTTCACTCAGACTGACAGGAGTACGAGCCTCTGATGAGGGACGATATCAGTGTTACATTCAGTCTAAGCTGTGGTATGATGGTGCTTCTTTTCAAGTGCAAATTAAAGGTCAGTCCTCTTTCTCCCAACATAAATATTCCCAAATACCTCTCAAATAACAAACCACTGAATCTCACTGAAACAGATGAGTGAAACCATGAACACAAAGGATAGAAAGTGACAGTTAATGGTAATGATGTAATCTCTGAGTTTGTGCTCCTGCAGGAACTGAGCCAGTGATCTCTATGGAGGTGCCACACAGAGCAGGGTGGGTCAGCCTGCTGTGTGAATCTAAAGGCTGGGCTACACAGCCTGACCTGGTTTGGTTGGACAGTGAGGGACACAGTCTCCCTGCTGCAGCTACAGAGACACACAGAGACAGTGGAGACCTCTACACTGTGAGACGAAGGATCATCATACAGGACAGAGACACCAACACAGTCACCTGTAGATTTCACCTGCAGCAGCACAAACTGGAGAAGGAGACAGCATTTAACATCACAGGTGAGAAACATGCTGTAAAATCAGCTCCATAATTAATAACAATTATAACAAACATTTTACCAACAACATGAAATAATCACTTACGGCGTGTTTACAGACGATAAATACATCTCCACTTTAACTTACTTATATTTATACCGTGTGTTTCAGCTGAGATGTTCCCTGTTCACCGTTGGAAGGCGTCTTTAGCCGTGTTTCTTCTTTTGGCTGCTGCTGTAGCTCTTGTTGGATGCGTTCTTTCAATCTTTTACTCCAAAAAACTACACAGAGATCGAGGTAACTTATTTACATAGCATTTACCAATCATAATCACAATCAATTAAACACACCCATTTTCACAAATGGCAGAATGGAGCACCTTACAGTGGTATTGGACCCACTGTGTTTGTCTTTTTTAAATGTTTAATTAAAAAGTGCTAATATTTATTTGGACCTTGGATTTTACTGATTTATAAGGACATTGAGAGGTTGTGTATATTTTTAGTTTGGTGCAGATGGAAGATAGTGAAAAGTTTGTTTATCTAGGAGCCAGAGTAGAGAGTGAGGGTGGTGGAAGTACAGGCTGCAAAAAGCACATGGGGCGTTCTAGAGACTAAGGAAATTATAGGCAGATAGAGGTACACCTATTGAAGACATGAGTACGTCTGGTCCTACCATATGGATGTTAGATGAGGAGGATCACTGAGGATGAGGAAAGAAAGCTGAATGCTTTTCAATACCAGTGCCTGAGACAGACACTGAGGATCAGATGGCAGTAAAAGAAATGAGTCAGTGAAATAGGAGAGGTCAGTGATTTTAGCTGTGAGGTTGGGTGTAGGAGGTGGAGCTGGGACACACATTAAGGAGAGGGGGTGAGAGGGTGTGTGTGACAGCACTGGGGCAGATGCCTGAGGGGTGAAGGGGGAGAGGGAGGCCAAAGATGACCTGGTGAGGGACTGTAGAGAAAGAGAGGGTTAAGGCAGGGTGGAAAACCTGGGCGACGGCCGAAGCAGCAGAGCAGAACAGGTAGGGGTGGGCAGGTAACAGGAAGGACTGGGAAGGCAAAAGGAAGGGCTGGGCAGACAACAGGAAGGGCTGGGCAGACAACAGGAAGGACTGGGCAGGCAACAGGAAAGGCTGGGCAGGCAACAGGAAGGACTGGGCAGGCAACAGGAAGGGCTGGGCAGGTAACAGGAAGGACTGGGAAGGCAAAAGGAAGGGCTGGGCAGGCAACAGGAAGGGTTGGGCAGGCAACAGGAAGGGTTGGGCACGCAACAGGAAGAACTGGGCAGACAACAGGAAGGGTTGGGCACGCAACAGGAAGGGCTGGGCAGACAACAGGAAGGGTTGAGAGATAACAGGAAGGGCTGGACAGATAATGTGACAGCCTTATGAGCCTACTGATGCTGAGAGAATTATGGTGAAGGTAAGGTTTAGTGTGAACTGACTGCACTCCTCTGTGGGAGAGAGGGAAACAGGGTGTGAGGGATGGGTGAAACAGTGTGACAGGAGAGTTACACACTTTGACAGATGTGTGAAGCTAATGTTCTGTGTGAGAGCTTATTGGTCATTCCTTACATTCATTTATCATTGGCAATATTTCTAATCTTATTTTTCACATAATAGTCTCTCATATATTCTGTTCCACTCCCTGAATGAACTAAATGACAACTGTAGTGGAGGAAATCAAGACCGCCCTGAGATCAGGAACACTTTGGGATAAACAGCTTGAGCCAGACCAATGCACAACCCTGGCCTATGTGTTACTGATGGAGGGGGTCCTGGATGAATTTGACCTGAAGATGTACAAAACATCTGCAGCAGATCGCCAAAGACTGGTACGAGTAGTCAGGAACTGCAGGAAGGCCCAGTGAGTATTGATATGTAGTTCTTGCTTTTAATCTACAGTGAGTGGAAATGGCAGGGGAGGTCTGAGTTTGAGTCTCATGAAACTGCAGGGCAGGCCTGGTTATGTGTAATTGTGGCCAGCATGGCTACATTCCAGTGACTCAGTTAAAAAATCTTCAGTATCACCCTTCATTTTTTATAATTTTCAGAACACAACACAAATACAAGAATATTCCTCATAAGATGACATGCAACCCTGAAAAAAAAAAACGAGCAAGAATATAGCTTACAAAGGACAAAGACAGGCCTTTTGCAAAGTCCATGCCTGCATCCCAAGAACAAATACTGTCGGCCCAGTGCCATATACCTTGGCAGCAGAGCATTCCAGCAATAGCTCATCTAAACAAATTATAGATTTTTTTTTGAGCTCATAGGCAAAAAAATGGAATTTTCTAGCCGGTTTGGAGTAGTGTTAGTTAAAACCTTTTAACTTTGTCAATACACACAGATATGGTTGGTGGTTTGTTTTGAAGGAAACAAATGTGCTATCAAGACTCACAATTCATGAAACTTGTCATAAAATTGTCATTGAACACAATAAGTATGCACAAAAGTGCAAAAAAAAAAAATCAAAAAGCAGCTTTTTTTATGAAGAATCCAAGTCAGCTCGGGGGAAATTACAATGCAGAGTTCATCCCCAACATGACTCCCATCTCTAAAAAAAAAAACAGCGCTGATTACTTGAAGTTATCACACTCTAAAAGGGCTCTTACCGAAACAGGGCATTTTCTGATCCACTTTTCTTGTAGTTTCTAAACTACCTAAAAGGCAGAGAAAACCTTCATTTGTTCTCCAATGTGTCCTATTTCAACGTTTGACGAATGTTTTCTGACACGGAAAATCCTGGTGTGTGTCCATTCTCCGCATACATCCGATTTAGCGAGGCGAGTTCCAGCTTTTGGAACTCTAAATCGACCAAAACGTCAAGTTCAACGTTCATCTTAAGACGTCAAATTTGTACGTCTTAAGACGACAGAAAATTACCTGTTAACCTGTGTGCACGTCCTAAGACGACAGAAACTGCCCTGTTAACACGTCAATTTTGAACGTCTTAATGCATTTACAATTGGGTGCTACCACTTAGTCAGTTCCTTAGGGGGAACCCCACATTCAATCGTTACAGGGGCTGTCAGAGCATGTGATCATAGCAGAGTTGGAATAGAGCAAGGAGCAGAGCGCCATTAATTTAACCTGAGCGAGGAGCGCACTTGAATCATTGCCATAGGCTATATAAGAGCAGATCCTTGAACTTGAACAGATATCACTCCAACCCACTCAGATTCACTCCATGCACCTCACGATGTTGCATTGCCGAAGCAGCACCCATGCCCAGATAGATAGATATATGTGGCATATTCCTTGGCATTTGGTATTAAATGTTCAAATCCCCACTTTGACCACCTGCTGTAATTTTATTAATTAAAGCAGACTATTATTGGACAAAGGTTCACCGTTCCCATGATTCCTTCATTTCCCATGTCCTAAATTCATAAGGGTGATAACCTAGTTCACCTAATTTCCTTCAGTAATTGTCTCTATAATTAGGTTATAACACATAGTGTGTTCTTTAGACAACATGTGCATTACATACACTTTTGAGTATTTTTATTGTAGGCCTATTCCTTCGTATTTCAATTTAAAATAGAGACTTTCCCCTTTGCAATGAAAGTTTGAGCATAATACTTCAATTCAAATCAATTTTTAATGAATGCGGAGGAGACCATTCATCATTAATGTCCAACCTCCATCTTTAAACCCTAAATCCGTACAGATCTGTCTGCCCTTAAAGTCCCGAAAGGTGATATTTTTTATCTTGTTCTCACAAGTTATTATCTTGTGCAAAGAAGTTATAACTTTGTATGAGCAAGATACTTAAGTTGCTCCCACAATATGATTAATTTGTACACACAATATAGAAAAACTATCACCTTTCAGAAATTAAGGGGCTCTGCAGAATACCAAGTTTCCTTGTTCGTGGGTCACGTGCCAATTTCTGCCGGCCTGCTTCAGACAGATAGTCAGAAATCAGTCAACCAAACATGTTACTGTTATGTTCAACATCACCTGCACAAAACTTGAACTGTCCCAAATTTTCCATATAAGACACGTGATATGTACGTAGCCCAAACGTACCCACTAGCAAGGGCCCACATGACCACGACGTAGGCATACATATAGCCCAAAGCAGCTCCTACGTCAAAAAGGGGTGGGTATGTTCACGGCAACCAACAGCAAGGAAGCCTCAATGGTCCAACCACCTAAAGACGTTCCAAATTGTGTTAACAGGTACTTTTCTGTCGTCTTAAGACATACAAATTTTACATCTTAAAACAGGAGTCGAATTCGACATTTTGGTTCATTTGGAATTCCATAGCAGCTCAGCGGGAGCTCACTGTATTACAATGGAGCGTGTTTTTTTTAATTTACATATACAAAATACAAGCATATTTCAATATCAAAAGCTTACAATGGTGCTGACACAGTGTTAAAGATAAAAGTGAAGCAAACAAAAACAAGAATGAAAGAGAAACAGAACATTCAAATAAGTCAACATAAAATAGCAGAGTGAGGGTCCTACACAAGTAGCAAATACAATTCTAATAATAATAAAAAAAGCTTTTGGGCATTTCTATTCGTCATGTATTGGAGAGATTTTTGGAGAGATCATTCTTCCATCCATCAACATGGGGCTTAAATATTAATGTTTACATCTATTAATAAAATGCTTACCCAGCAAATCAAATTATTTACTACAAAATCCCAGTTTTTCTCTTTTAAGAGTACGCTTTGATTGACCTCACATTTGTCACATATGTCATTAGTTTTTCTTTATCCTCACTACTCAATTCTGCTTGAGAGCAGCACTGACTGATTTCATGGAACAAGTTACTGTCTTTCATTTTTACCTTAATAGAGTTCCTTACAGAATTTTATCAAACATTCTCTTACTTTATATTTTACAAATTCCTATTTATTACCAAAACTGTCTATGGTCTCAGTACTTTCCATTTCAGTTGTAATTTCTTTTATCTTTGCACAGTATTCCTCATTTTTTTTAACAAATTGGAGTTAGATTTCCAGTAGCCTCCAGTAGAGTTTTGCTCTGTTTTAATAACAGAGTTTAGTTTCATTTCTAATATACATTCATCAGTTTATGGGCCTTTGAAATTGAAATGTCCGAGACAAATTCCATGAGTGGATCAGCAGCAAGCCAGTAGTCAAGTCTTGATTTGCAGGTACCATCAGGAATATTGTCTTTTCCATGGATTCTCCATATATCTACTAGGGAATTTTTACTAATGAATTCTCCAATTGTGTGATTATAGTGATTACTGTCAAATTTAGAGGGCCGCCTATCTTCCCATTCATCAGGTTTCATATTCCAGTCACCTCCCAATAAATAAGGTCTGTAGGGTAAAGCAATTTGAGCTCTGACAGACCATTAGTGATATCCCCATACATGTGTTTATTTTGCACATTCATTTTATAACCATATACATGAACTAATATGAAAAATGACTTTCAACCTTTTAAACCAATGACCCTCCCCATCTGTCCTGTGTGTGGTGGTATCACTGGGAAACCTGTGTAGAGAAATTGCAACACCAGCAGATCTGTTGGTTTCGTGACTAAACAATATTCGATCACCCCATTGGTTAGTCCAAAGTTCACACCCACGTCGGAAGAATTTGTTTCTTGTAATAAGAGGCACTGAGATTTTCACCCTTTACAAAATAAGAATGAAGCCTTTCTTTTGACCAAGTCTTTAAGACCCCTCACATTTAACGAAGCAAATGAAATTATGAAGTTGAACATTAATGTTGTAAGTTGGAATCAGAACAATAGTAGGAACAATAGGTCCACGACAGTAGGCTCGTTTCTCAGCCAGACAAGCCTGTTCGATCTGCAGCCACAGATTTTTCCTTGCCTACCTATCCTCCCACAATTAACATATCAGCGAAACGGATGTCTCTGTGGAGGAAGAACCGCTCTAGCCTGGGCCAATCAGCTGGAGGCACTCACCGCACTTTAATGTTCCTTAGGACTTCATTACTTCTTACACAAAGAAAAAGAAAATCTATTGAGTCTGAAGCAAACTGGTTTATTGTATATT
The DNA here is from genome assembly GCA_019788955.1 of Albula glossodonta. Classification (NCBI taxonomy): domain Eukaryota; kingdom Metazoa; phylum Chordata; class Actinopteri; order Albuliformes; family Albulidae; genus Albula; species Albula glossodonta. Next base: position 49,066 of record JAFBMS010000330.1, on the reverse strand, counting down.
ACCTTGAAGCATTATACAATAAGCAGGGTTGGTCTGCATAGAGCAGCAAAAGGTCACCTTGGCAGTCCTACATTCACTTTGAGGGGTCCACCACCCCTCGTCCTTCTTTATTCTTTTTCTTATCTAAGGCCTTCCCCTGCTTATCTAAGGTCTGTCCTAGGAGGAGCAACTTAGGCCCTCCTCCTTTTCTTTTTGTTAGCATTAACTTAATCCTTGACACCAATATTTATTGCTAATGGTCATTAATTTATTAAAAAATATTCTGCCACCTAGTGTGTCTGGCAGTGAATTACACCCAAGACAGACTGACCCCTAGAGTGTCTATTTGGTTACTACATCCAGGTTGGGTTGGCTTTACTGTTTCTATGATTGTATTTTACCAGTATCACAACATGCATCATTATGAGTATATCTGCCTGTGTTATGTTCGTTCAAAGGTATGCTTAATTCTACAAATTATTCTTCTACACCTCTCGCCCTGCACAACGGAGAATCCTTGCTTCGCCGCCATATCTCCTCCTTCACCAACGTCCGGACAAACAAGAGGACTGCATGTCTGTTCTTATTGTCCTCCTTTCGGCCGATCTTATGCACAATGTCGATGGCTTCTTCAAGCTGGCGCCTTTCCATGTCAGGCACAATCTTGCTGAAGAGTCGCATGATGTCTGCTTTGATGTTTTCGTCACACCATCAAACCTTTTAGTTTTAAACACCGTCGCATCTTGTATCTTTCCTGTTCCCTGATGCTCCTTATTTTCTTTGCTCAGGTGCTCGTTTTGTTTTTCCAGCTCGATGATTTTTTTCTTGCAGTCTTTCATTTCTTCAGCATTAAAGTGCACTGCTTTGGTCAAGCTGGTGATCATTCAGCTACTTTGTTTAACTTGTTCCTTGGGTTGCATAAATTGTTCGTCAAATTTCTCTTCCATGCTTTGATGGCTTCCAGTATGGTCAGGTTTGAGACCTCCGTCTCATTTGTTACAGCTTTACTTTTCTTGCTGGCTGGAATCTTGCTCGGAGTTGTGGGAGCGGAATCTTCTTTTCTTTTGTTACCCATGCTGACTTTCAGGCAGTAGTCATGGTCCTCAGTCCACACGACATCATTTACCTCCTTTGTGCTTATTGCTGCCTGTGTCTTCGTGTTATTTCCATCTGTTAGTTTCAATTCCATCTGTGGTTTTCCATTTTGAGTGTCAGAAGTATTCTGTAGTCAAGTGCTGAAGCAAAGTTTGGGACAGGTTAGCAGCAGCTTCTGACACAAGCTAATGCTCAACACGGCATCTTGCCCGGCTAAGGAAAAGCTTGTGCCATAACGAAGTTTGCCCCCTGGTCTTGTATTTCAAGCGGAGATTTCATGGATTACAATCATATTATACCCATAATTATACAATGAATTTGGATAGACTGTACAGACCGGAAGGCGATGCACTGTAAGTACACTCAGTGAGCACATTTCAAAAAATTATTTTGGGACATTTAGACGGATTGTAACATGTTATCTTGATACCGGTAAGGGTGGGCTACGTATAGGAAGAAGAGTATTCAAGATATATTGACAGCAAATTATATTTAAAAAATAAATTCATGATGTGGTCTAGGGTGTAATAAAGACTGGGGGGCGATGTAGGTTTTGTTCATTTTATTGCTGCGGGATAAAAAAAAAAGCGAATTCGGTGTTGTTAGCTGTAGCTGAGTGTAGTGAAGTCTGTGAGTGCGGACGTTTGACCAGATATTCAAGTTTACTTTTATACGGTACCAGTTGTTCCGACCCAGATTCTCATGGCACCGGCGCCATGGCCACTAGGGGCATGAGCTGAAAAGGTTTTTAAAAACCAAAACCAACTTCAGATAAATCCCTGACTTAACCCATCCCTTTAGTATGGCCTCTTTGACAGCAGGGTGTGTTCCAGTTCAGATCAAAGATTTGCAACGCAGTGAAATGGCAGAGAATTCTAAACTGTTGCAAAATGGCTGAGGGCAACGGACAGTGTCTCAAAAGATTTAATTGGTCAACTGACACACCTGAGCTTTAGAACACAACCTGACTCATAGGCGTAAAAGGGTCTGACTGAACAGGAATATGAATTCCTACATATGATGAAACTGAAATGGAAAAAGTTGCCAGTTTCATGTCGTCTCCTCATCTCTGATCTGAACTGGGCGAAGACACAAAAAAGGAAGTCTGAGACAGAACAACTTTGCTTTCACTCATGAAAAGAAATACCTTCATCATCAAAAATTGTCTGCTCGTGTGTGAACTCATTGAGAAAAGATTATGACTCTCCACCTTTTAGGACAAGTTAAATTCTGTGATAACTTAAATGAGAAAAACATTTGAGAATGATCAGACACCAGTATTTGTGGGATTTTCACCTGTGAAATACATTAAAATAAAACTGGGGAAATTAAAATATGGTTTATGTGAGTATAGGATCAGTGATGACAAGAAAAAAGTATATATCTTACGATATACTTCTATTACAACAAGTCTCCTTGCACCACAACATTCAGATAATCAAATAATGATTGAAATGGAGAGTTATTTAAATATCACCCTCTGAGAAATAAATATCAATGAGCACTATAACTGGAATATTTCAAATATTCAATATTTTTTCTTTCATGATATGATAATAACATATTGGCTCCTCTTTGCAGACTAGATAGCTGTGGTCTTACAGAGCAGTCCTGTGAAATTGTGGCCTCAGTTCTCCAGTCATCAAACTCACCCCTGAGAGAGCTGGACCTCAGCTATAATAACCTGGGAGATTCAGAAGTGGAGCTGCTCTGTGCTGGACTGAAGAGTCCCAACTGTAAATTGCAGACACTGGGGTGAGTAGTGCTGTGTGTTTTTATGTGACTTTTAGAGCAGAATTATTGATTATGGAGCTATAAAATGGAATATTAAGCTCCTTATTTCTCTGTTTACTCCTCTCTCCCTCAGCCTTGTTTTGTTTCCCACATTAGACCAATTAGTTCCTGTCAGTCACACCACTTCCTATTCCCACCAATCATTTCACAGCTGATAAGTGATGTTTACCTTGAAAGCTGCATAAGCTGGAAATACACAGTTAGGTATTTGCTGTAGTGAAGACTGTGAGCAGTTATGTGGCTCTTGGGCACAGTCAGGGTAAGCTACATGCTGTTGATGGGGTTTCTGTATCTAAATGAAGCCCACTTAGCATGTAAGTTACCCAGCTATTTATCAGTAGCTGCACTTGTACACATAGTCCATGAGCACCAAGTGCTGTTCACAGTTATGATTTTTATTATTATGCATTATTTATTCACATATAAAACACAGTAAAACACAAAGTGGCAAAATAACGACTTACGAACAAATTCATGACACAAACATCTTCCCAGTCTCTAACCTGTTCGTAACTTGGGGAGTGTCTGAACTGGGGCTTGAACCACCTACCTTCTGTGTCCCAGTCAAGCCCCTAAATAGAGCACACGATGACAGCAAATGTATACCTTCATTATAATTTGTAAGATGTTTTGAAAAGTCACCAAATCTAGCAACAAAAACACCAGCATTATGCATTTCAAAGATTATATGTTTGTTATTTCATAATGTAATAATGATGTATTGGCTCTTTGCAGACTGTATGGTGGTAACCTCACACAGAAGTCCTGTGAAATTGTGGCATCAGCTCTCCAGTCACCAAACTCACCCCTGAGAGAGCTGGACCTCAGCTACAATAACCTGGGAGATTCAGGAGTGAAGCTGCTCTGTGCTGGACTGAAGAGTCCTAACTGTAAACTGCAGACACTGGGGTGGGTACTGCTGTTTGCTTTTAAGTGACCATTATAGTACAATTATTTATTATAGAACTATAAAATGGAATGTTAAAAAGCTAGTTCTTTCTTGGTTTACTCCTCTCTCCCTCAGCCTTCTTTTGTTTCCCACATTAATCCAATTAGTTCCTGTCAGTCACACCACTTCTTATTCCCACCAATCATTTCACAGCTGATAATTGATGTTTACCTTGAAAGCTGCATAAGCTGGAAATACACAGTTAGGTATTTGCTGTAGTGAAGACTGTGAGCAGTTATGTGGCTCTCGGGCACAGTCAGGGTAAGCTACATGCTGTTGATGGGGTTTCTGTATCTAAATGAAGCCCACTTAGCATGTAAGTTACCCAGCTATTTATCAGTAGCTGCACTTGTACACACAGTCCATGGTCCATGAGCCCCATGTGCTGTTCAGTCTCTGTCAATAATGCTGTCTGACCTTGTGTGTTCTGTTATCTTGGTTGGGCTGTTTTCATTTGTCTTGGTTTTTTCGTTCTCTATCCATGTGCCTTTGCTTTCATTCTCCTTTCGTGTCAGCCCCACCCTCCCTGTTTCCTGTTCTGTTGATTGCTCATCCCTTCAGTATGGCCTCTTTGACTGCAGGGTGCGTTCCAGTTCAGATCAAAGATTTGTGACACAGTGAAATGGCAGAGTAATCTAAACTGTTGCAAAATGGCTGAGGGCAACGGACAGCATCTGAAAAGATTTAATTCGTCAACTTGTTGATTGCTCAATTGTTTCAGTTTCTGCCCTGTTGTTCACCTGTGTCTCGTTTGCTCATTAGTCTTGTGCATTTGTACCCTGTTTGTTCTTTGTGAGTTCATCTCAGTGTTTTTGTACCTGTTGCGCTACAGTCTGTCTTTTCCTGCCTGTTATTACCTGTGTCTGTTTTCTGGTTGTTGAGTTCCTGCCCTTTGATTTTGTACTGCCGAGTCTGCCTGTTGACGAACTTCATCTGCCCGTTTTGGATTCTGATTTTGTACTGTTGCCTTGGCTTTCTGGTTTTAACCTTTGACTTTGATTTCTGTTTTTGGCTGCCTCAATAAACTTCGGTTTGTTATTATTTCCGTTTCTGCGCTTGAGTCCTGGCCCTGAGTTCTGACGGTCTCAGTATAGCAAAAATTCATGATCACTGTTAGGCATTTATCAAAGTTTTCCTGCTTTGCAGCAAGCTGAAACAGCTGACATGTAAACAATAAATCCTGTTAATAGTTGCTATGAAACTGTTATCCAACTGTCATCTTGTTGCTTTCATGTGGACAGCACGGTTTTTGCACATCCACTATCAGACGACCTGCAATTCTCCGTAAGAGTTGTCAGTTTCATGTGGTCTCAATGCAGCTCTGATCTGAGATGGGCTAAGATACAAAAAAGGAAGTCCCAGGGAGAGAACATTACATTATATCATAATTGGTTCTTCTTTGCAGACTGTATGGTGGTAACCTCACACAGGAGTCCTGTAAAACTGTGGCATCAGTTCTCCAGTCAGCAAATTCTCCCCTGAGAGAGCTGGACCTCAGCTACAATAACCTGGGAGATTCAGGAGTGAAGCTGCTCTGTGCTGGACTGAAGAGTCCAAACTGTAAACTACAGAAACTGGGGTAAGTAGTGTTGTGTACTGTGTGACCTTTAGTAAATAGAATTAGTGATTATGGAGATATAAAATTAATTGTAAAACGCTCCTTTTTTAGTTTACTCCTCTTTCCCTCAGCCTTCTTTCATTTCCACATTGGTCTCATCCCTCCCTCCTTGGTCCTATATCACAACAAAGCAAACAGGATAACAGGTTCCTGTGGAGTCTTCACATTGTCAGGTCACAGATGCTGCCTGAATGCTGAATGTCCATTCAGAATACTCACTCCCTCTGTCCAATCACAGCACTTCATACTGCCACCAATCATTTCACAGCTGATAAGTGGCGTTAGCAGGCTAACATTAGCTTGATTTCCATCACTGTGGTAAAATGTAAGGTCACTGATTACCTACCTTATAATGTCATGAACCAGCACTGGTATTAGTTTACCTTGTCATGCCACCTCTTGTGTTTCAAGGCATCTCTATGTTATTCCCTGTTGTTAATGAGATCATTCTTCTTGGGAATGGTGTGACATGTTTTACTAAATAAGTGGCTGATATTGAGACTGTGAGAGAGAAAAGCAGCCTAAAGCCACCACTCTACTGCCACTGTGCATCACCACAGATAAGGGGGTACAGTGGAGCTGGTCACTGTCATCAGCCTCACACTGCTGCTCTGATAGTCTCAGTACAGCACAACCTCTCATGTGTTATTATTACTTTAAGTATCTTTACACAGAGTATGACCACTGAAAGATTTAAAACACATATTTCCAATGTGGTCCTTGGTGGATAATGTGTGTGTGTTCCCTCACAAGATAAGCTGGTAAACACAGACGGTCCCAGAGTTACGATGGTCTGATACAACCATTCCGTTTTTCACTTTCAGTACAGTATTCAACAAATTGCATGAGATGTTGAACAGTTTATTATAAAATAGGCTTTGTGTTAATGATTTTGCCCAACTGTAGGCTAATGTAATTGTTCTGAGCAGGTAGGCTAGGCTCGGATATGATGTTCGGTAGGTAAGGTGTATGAAATGCATTTTCAACTATTTTCCATTTATAATGGGTTTATGGGAATGTAACCCCAATGTAAGTCAGGGACCGTCTGTATAAACAGTGATCCCTCTCCTATCGCGGTTGTTACATTCCAAGACCGCCCGCGAGATGGGAAAAATCGCGAAGTAGAGGCGAAAGAGTTATTATATTATTTACGTATATATTAACCCTTTACGAACCTCCCCCACACTGTTATCAACCCTCCCTAGACTGTATTACCTTTTCCCACACTCTTATATGTAAACACTTTTATGTAAAATATAAATGGAAATACAACACGTACATTTTAAATATATTAAATACCTGTACATTAAATACATTGTAAAACATTTTAAATGTAAATTAAAATTCAGTGTACATGCACTAAACTACTGTAAATGCAAATATACATGTAAAGGTAAATAATTTTAAATTAATAATGAGAAAACATTTTAGTTTATTTTTTACTGTATTTTTACTGTTAATTTTTTTAAGGTTAGAAAATGCTTATTTTATCACAAAAATAATGAAATCATGGAATTTTAAAAATTTCTATACCCCCACACAAGGCCAGTTCAGTTCTGCGGACGTACGACATGAGGGCATCTTAGATTTCCCAACCCAAATCTCGTTTACCCGTACGTACAGGTTTTTTTTTGCAATACCCTGTATGTATGTGTTACAAAATGTCTTTTAATTTATTTTTTTTTCCTGTTTTTTGCCTTTTTGATTATTTCATGAAAACAATGAAAATATTGGAAATTTAAAAAATTTTCAATACCGCAAAAATCCGTGATAGAGCGAAAACTCTGCGAGACGGGATTACAAATAATGCGCATAAAAAACCGCGATGCACTGAGGGAGCGAAAGCAGAACCGCGATACAGAGAGGGAACACTGTATATGCCAATGAGCCAAAACATTATAACCACTCACAGATGAATAATGTTGATTATTTCATAACAACAGCTCATGTCATGGTCTGGGATATATGTGAAAGGAGAAGTGACCAGGTACACCCCTTCATGGCAGTGGATTTCCCCGATGGCTGTGACGATAACCGCATTAATGCCATACCGTGGTATCAGGTGGCATTGAGCCCGTCACTGCCATTATGGTCATAACAGCTTTTTTCCCTTATCTGAGAGTGATTCCATTCTCATGTAGCTTTTGGCTTGGTCTGTGGCCTTGTCTACACGTATCCAAATATTTTTGAAAACTCATTTTTTCTATCACTTTTGGAAAGGATCACGTCCACAGTACAAGTGTTTTTTTTTTTTTTATCGCTCCAGGAGAGACAGAGAAAACGATTCTAAAATGCCCAGGGGGGTATTTCAGAAAGGTGGTTTAACAAAGCCTGAACTTAAACCTGAACTCTGGGTTGAACAAACCTGAGGTAACGTACCCTAAGTTTTCAGTTCCTGAACAGCTGATTATAATTAGTTCAAGTACCTCTGACTAAACTGAACCTGATTGAAGCGCGTTCACGGTGAAAGTAAGAAATCATCATCGATGGAGCGCAGATAACAGGATGCACCATGGCAACGAGTCAAAAAATCCCAGAGCTTCGTACACGTATTCCGTTACTCCACATTTTAACTCAAGAAATATTAATGTCTTATGTGGACTACAACAGCCCCTCATGTGTTATTATTGCATAAATATCTGAATGACAACTGAGAGATTTACATATGTACATACACCAATGAGCCAAAACATATGACCACTCACAGATGAAGCGAATAACGTTGATTACCACGTAAGAACTGCACAAGTCAAGGTCTGGGATATATTAGGCACATGAGCGTCGGGAGAAAAAGCTATAAAAGCTAAAAAAGCCCAATACCAACGTTGGGGACCACTGCTCTAAGCAATGTTCTGCTGGGAAACCCTGGATCCTGGCATTCATGTGGATTTGACATGCAATGGTACACCCCGATGGCAGTGGCCTCTTTCTGCAGGATAAAGCGCACAGCCACACTGCACACATTGTTCAGGAACGGTTTGAGGAAAATGAAGAAGAGTTCAAGATGTTGCCCTGGCCTCCAAATTCCCCAGATCTCAATCCGATCGAGCATCTGTGGGATGTGCTGGAACAAATTTGATCTGTATATTTATACCATATATTTATAGTGTGTATGTTCTCTCTGCAGGCTGGGTTGGTGTATATGTGAAGTCTGGGTTTTCCTTCCACAGGCTGGGTTGGTGTAATCTCTCAGAGGGCTGCTGTGATGATCTGGCCTCAGCCCTGCATTCTCTCCACTCAGAGCTGAGGGATCTGGAGCTCAGAGACAATGAGCTACAGGATTCAGGAGTGAGAGCGCTCTCTGCTGGACTGGAGGACCCACACTGTAAACTGCAGAGACTGGGGTGAGTCTCATATATCTGATATCAGTTGGCACAACCCTTGCAATAAGGATAAAACCTAATTATTAGAAATAATACCCTACATCATTTTCAGCTTATATGTAATAAATAAACCACAATGTCAAATAAAATATGACAGGATGATGTGATGTAGTCCTGAGTCAAAGCCTGAAGTGGTTTATTTTACAGTTACACAGTGTCTATGATCTAATGTTAAATGAGCTGGGATGAACATCACTGTGTCTGTCATATTTAATGCTGCTGTGTAGCTAGCACACAGACAGACATTTTACATTGACAACCATGTTGAAAATAAGTGTTTTTTTTATTTGTCCTGTGTCTGGTGCAGATATTTAAGCAATGACAAACTCAAGTCAGTAACAAAGTAAAGTCTGTATCACACTCAGGTCTGCTCTGCTGTGATTGTTGCTCATTGGTTGAGCCACTCTGCAGCACAGCCTTGATGAAATCAGACTGCTTCCTGTGACACTGCATGGCTAATGACCGGTGAAAATGATGTATATTGTTGGGACAGAAATACAACAGAATGAAGTAAATAAAACCCAAACAAAAGAACTCAAGTTCTACATGAGAAGAGACACAAAATGGGCACCAATGGATGCTGTTTGTTTATGACATCATATAAAAACCGTTTCATTGTGTTGATGAAAGAAAAACATGTGCATCCTCCAGCCAATCAGCAATAGCTATTTAACCAAGACTTAGCATAAATGATGTACAACAAACTGCTGTGTGTTTTATAATTATAATTACTCATTTCATAGCCTTGTTGCCATTTGTTCTAAATGGTTTGCTTGTCCAGTGCTGATCTCCTTCTCTCTGCAGGCTGTCAGGCTGTCAGGTCACAGAGAGAGGCTGTGATTCTCTGACTTCAGCTCTGCGTTCAAACCCCTCACACCTGAGAGAGCTGGATCTGAGCTACAATCACCCAGGAGACTCAGGAGTGAGAGCGCTCTCTGCTGCTAAACTGGACACACTTACACTGCTGTAAGTACAGAGAGTTTCCACACTGCACCTCATAGACACACTGCTATAAGTACAGAGAGTTTCCACACTGCACCTCATAGACACACTGCTGTAAGTACAGAGAGTTTCCACACTGCACCTCATAGACACACTGCTGTAAGTACAGGGAGTTTCCACACTGCTCCTCATAGACACACTGCTGTAAGTACAGAGAGTTTCCACACTGCACCACATAGACACACTGCTGTAAGTACAGAGAGTTTCCACACTGCACCTCATAGACACACTGCTGTAAGTACAGAGAGTTTCCACACTGCACCACATAGACACACTGCTGTAAGTACAGAGAGTTTCCACACTGCACCTCATAGACACACTGCTGTAAGTACAGAGAGTTTCCACACTGCACCTCATAGACACACTGCTGTAAGTACAGAGAGTTTCCACACTGCACCTCATAGACACACTGCTGTAAGTACAGAGAGTTTCCTCACTGTGTGTCACTCAGTCACTGTCTGTTCTGCTGTTCCTACAGTGTAGACCATGGAGGAGAGAGCAGGAACAAACCAGCACCCAGGAAATGTGAGTCTATCAGCACTGAACACGCCCTCATTTCTTCTCCTCCCTCACCCCCTCCTTCTTTCATAACTCTTCTCTTCTTCAACCCCTCCCTCTTTTTCTCTTTCACACAGTCTTTCATCGTGTGTCTCTCTCACACACTGCATTACACACATAATGAGATGAATATTAATAAAGATAATTAATCTCATTCATGTCTCTGATCTGCAGATGGCTGTCAGCTCACACTGGATCCAAACACAGCACACAGAGAGCTGTATCTGTCTGAGGGGAACAGGAAGGTGACAAGAACATGGATAAAACAGCCATACCCTGGTCATCCAGAGAGATTTGATGGCTGGTTCCAGGTTGTGTGTAGAGAGAGTCTGTGTGAGCGCAGCTACTGGGAGGCTGAGTGGACTGAGCCTGAGTGGGGACGGGTTTATATTGCAGTGACATATAAAGACATCAGCAGGAAAGGATGGAGTGATGACTGCAGGTTTGGACGGAATGAAAACTCCTGGAGTCTGGAGTGCTCTAAACACAGATACTCTGTCTGTCACAACAAGAAGGAAATAGTCATACCTGTCCCTCCCTCCTCCTACCGCAGAGTAGGAGTGTGTGTGTACAGAGTAGGAGTGTGTGTGGACCGTCCAGCTGGCATTCTGTCCTTCTACAGTATCTCTGACTCTGACACACTGACCCTTCTGCACAGATTCCACACCAGCTTCACTGAACACAAACCCCTCTGTGCTGGATTTACAGTGTATGGATTAAACTCCTCAGTGTCCCTGTGCCAACTGGAGTAGAGTCTCACACTCACACACACACACACACACACACATGTCCTGCCTAACACACTTATGATCAACCATAACCTAAGCCTGGGGTCTCACCCATCCATATATGAAACACGCACGTGTGCAAACACACACACACACACACACACACACAAAACACACACGTTTAGGGACAAGTCTTCATTTGGGAACATTGGTTGCCATGTGAATGAGGTCCTGTAGTCATTTTTTATGTTTTTTTTTGTTTCGTGAAAATGGATAAACAAGAAATTATTTTTTTATTTAAATAAAACCAGGAATCATTTTATTTTAAAATATCTTGAACTATTTTAAATAGAAAGCTAATAAGCATTTATATTTTATAGCTGTTCATGAGCTGGCAGAAGCTCTAAGGGTTGAATTATGGTCATCTGTGGGGGTGAGGTCTGTGATAAGTAAACTTTGTCATTGCTTTTAATTGATTCCATTTTAACGTAGTTTGTGCTAGCCCAAGCAAGAATTGTTTGTGAGTACACGGCTCATTGGTAAGCTTCGTAATCACTTGGTAAGTCAATTGTAAATGATGATGAGTGTATTCAAAACTTGCTAATTATACTTTGGAACTTGAGTTTTATTCCATACTTGGTAAACTCATATCTGCCATGTCAAACTTGTATGGGCTTTTCTGCCCCCTAGTGGTGAACAAGTGCTTTTTAACTGTTTTAACACTTTGTGAATAAACCTTTGCTCCTGTGTGGTGGGTTGGTCTTTGGCATTGGCCCCCCTCTTTTAGTTTAAACCCATTCCATCTGGTATTAGACACTAGGTGTCTAGCTGTGCACGGGTTACCTCACCTGTCATCACATATGCTAATACTGACAACATTCAAGAAGATCTCATGGTTTTATAAACACGTCTGAATTTTTCTATGAAGTAAGAACATTCCATGCTTTTGAAGTGAGCAGCATTTGATTAAATAATTACCACCACGAACATTTCCCATTTGCTCTGCACTTGTTTCACTGAAACACTGACCTCTACTCCCCTGGTTCTTCTGAAGTTGTGCAGGGTACAGTTGTCTCAAGTGAGGCCTTTGCTGTTTCTCTGCTTTATCCCAATTCAGGTAGCAATTCGATCACTAAACTGATGCTTGGCCATGGAGTCTGACGTGGGCCTTTTATTTCTGCTTATTGTACTTAAATTTTTTTTTTTTTTTTTTTTTTTTTTACCAGTGTTTGCTTTCTGTTTAATTTATTGTATTGACCCCCATCCTGGGTCATTTTTTGTGCAGATTCTTGTTCCTTAAAACAACAACATCAAAAATTCAAAGATAAAGATGTACTTTTTAATTGCATGTTTCTCAACTTTGTTATAAATTGTTTCAAATTTACTAATTGTATTTTCTAAACTATGTTATGAAATGTTTAAATGTACACTAAATGAATTATGGCACATGCCTTTTGTCTGTGTAATCTGTCAGATAACTCACACCAGCTTTGCATGTTTGTGCAAGGTGTCTTGCTGTTTCCATGCTCTTGTGTTTCTTGGCAGTGTGAATTCCACAAAGACATTCAGGGTGATTGAACAGGGATCTTAGACAATATAAGGCAGATGAGTGCTTCTGGGAATTGAAGTCTATGACTGCATTCTAAAGTAATGACAAATGAACCCCAGCCCATAGTGCACACAGTACAAAACACAAATGTCACAGTGCAGAGAACAGAATTCAAACTGAGATAAACCCACGCTACCTCACAGTACCACCACCATACCAGAACCAAGAACACTATTTACACGCCCAAGATGAACGCACCGCTGCTCTCCAAGAATACCCCGAAACAGTCTGCATAAGAGTGATTTCCTTCTGTCTCTACTTAATTAATGAGGTGACAGAAAGTAGTCACTCTGCGAGCTTTTTCAGGGTGTTGTCAGGGAGCTGACAGACCATCACTGGGGACTGTTTATTCTGCATGTCATCTGTCAAGAACATCCACCTGTTTCCCCATCCACACCTTTTTAAGGACCAGACTTCCTGGACTATGCAAATTCAGAATGATGACTACTATGGGATTTAATTTACCAAATGTTCAAAATGCTCCTCTGTTTGTTTTTGTTGCTTTTCTCACCCACCAAGTTAGTGTCCAAGAGGGAGTACCCACAAATGCCTGGTAAAGGAAGGCACATGACTGCTGTGCTGCAGGAAACACACCACAGAGGAAGAGCTGCACCCTGGACCGGCTTTGACATGTGTGGCTTCCAATGAACACCTCTTAGTCTGAAATCATAAATATGGCCTAGATGTTTTCCATAAGTAGGCAACGTGAAACATGCATCCAGTAAGCATGAAGTGATGATTAGAATAACCTATGATACGTAGAGGTCGTAGGATTTCCATACCCATCTATGCAGTTATATTTGCACCTTTTCTTTGTTCAACCTAAAAACCTTCATCAAATTTCAGCCTGCTGTTTTTGTTCCTGAGTCATGGCTGAGCTTTTCCTGCATATGGTGATGCACTGCTAAAGTTTCAACCTTCATTTGCTGAGAGGGATATTCCAAGGTAAGGCTATTTAATAGTTGAATTACATTTATATCAAAAAAATTATATCAAACCATGTTCGGCCTGACATCTGGCTCTCAGGTTCAAAGGATTCGTTGGATTGTATTTTTCATTTCCTCATTCTTTGTACAATTCAGACACAGTATAAATCATACCCTTTGTGGCTATCTCAAAGTCATTGAACTGATCTTGGAGGCCTGCCACATTGTCTCTAAGAGATTGCGCTTGGTTCAAAGCATCGTACAGGTCAATTAGCATCCTCAGTTAAACCCTGAAGCATCTGCTGGATACTGGCATAGTTCTAACAGAGGGCTTTGTTTGCGTTTGAGTGTGCTGATCATCTTGTGTCAGAGAGCATTTTGAGATCTCTAATTCGGCTGTTTTAGTGATAATATGTTCGTCACAGACACATAAAAATTAGCCAAGATGTTGCTCTCTGATGGCAAAGGATAGGAAAAAAAACATTTGAGCTCCTGATCTTGTGTAGAAGTGATAATATCCCACTATCACGTATAACTATGGATACACTTGAAACAAGCCCTTATTTGTTTCCCTTCGGTTGGGGTTATAGCATATGTAAGTCCCAAACACATGAAAATTGGCCAAGATGTTGCTCTCTGTTTGCAGTGAATAGGATAACAATATTTCAGCTCTCAATGTTGCTCACCTTTGAGGCTTTTAAGTGCAATGTCTCTGAAAGTCTTAAGACAGTATTAAGAGGAACTCCTGCGTGGTCCACAAAAACATCAGGGTTACCACTAAAAACATGCTGTGCCTCAATAACCAAAGCAGTAACTGCTCATTGCTCCACAGGCAGCAATGCCACTGTCAGGAGGTGAGCCTGACGTGCCGCTGCTTGGGTGAGTTTTTCTTCATTGGTAATTTGGGGCACGCGTGCGGTATGTGGATCGGGGTGGGTTGTCTCCCTTGCTTTGCCTGATTGGTAATCTGGCGCAGCTGTCTCTTGTTCTCTCCGTGCAGGGAGTCAGGATAAGAGAGCGGGGGACGAGGCAGCTCGGGCAGCCTGGATGGAACCTGCAGTATGCTGGGTTTTTAGACGGGGTTATTTTTTGTTTATTTGAAAGTTTTCATATTTTCGGTTGTTGATTTCGTTGTTTTTGAATTTTGAATTTTTGCCGGCGGTTTCGTTGTTTTTTGGTTTCGTTTCTTACTTTCGGTTTTGTTTATTTTCCCTTTTTAAGAAATCCCACGGGGGGGATTTCTTTTTAGGGTGCGTGTGGGGAAGGAGAGGCAGGGACTGCACGCCTGGAACCGTGTCGGCGGCCGACGGAGGGAAGGGACGGAGGAAACCCCAAGATCCAGCGCTAGTGGAGGGAGAAGGCGACGGGCGGCGAAGCTGCTACCCCGGGGCTGGGCAGAAGGCGAGCGGGGGTGCATGCCCCGGTGGTGAGAGGGGCGTAAACGCAGAAAACTAACAGCGTGTGTGTGTCCTTGCTCTGCCCACTCCACAGAGGGGTGACCTGGTGTTTTGCCTCTACCTCTCTAGCCTTCCCCGTCCCAGGCCCAGCGGAGTCAGAAGACTGGGAGTCTACCAGCGTGTGGCCGCGGCGGTTCCTGGAGGCTGGAGGAGTGGCAGTCTCTGCCTGGTTTTCTTTGGTTTTGTTTTTTATTTTGGGGCGCGGAGGAGGCCCGGCTTCTGGTGGCATGGGCCGAGTCGTGCTCCACCCTTAGTGTTGTTTGTATGAATGTGTGTGAGTGTGTGGACCTCCCTCCCAGTGTGCGTTACTCCCCCCTGTGCTGGCCAAGAGGGGGCAGGCCGGTGCCGTGTGGACAGGCCCGGGAGAGGGTCCAAATCTTGACACTGTGTGGAGTGAGTGTGGCACAGGGTTACCTTGTTGGCGTGGTTTGGATTGCGGTGTAGGTGTGGGGAAGTCCCTCTCCCGGGAGTTCTCCCACGCGACACCGGGCCAGCCAGTAGGGGCTAGCGGAGAGGGGGGGGAGTTGGAAAGGGGGAGGGGAGGTCAAAGTGGGTGGCTGCCTGAGCATGAGTTTCGCTGTTTTAAAAACAATTCTAATAAAGTCTCTGCTGACCTGACTCCCTGTGTCTTGGTTGTTCGTGTGGGTGGGTCCAGTACCTGTGTGGGAGGGTCATCAGGAGGCGCTAGCGTGACTCCTGACACCACCCTTCCTGTGACTGGAAGGTGTCTCTGATTTGCACTTCATCAGATGCAGCAACTGAACTCTTTCACTGACGGAAAGTTTAGCTTCTTCAAAAAAAAAAAAAAACGCCGTCCCCTGAATTTTCCCCTTTCAGAAAGACAATGGACTCTCGACATGGTCAGGCTTCAGCTCATTTCTGCAGTTCACACCTCTTCACGCAGCACCTTTGTTCAATTTAGTGCAACAAGAGTTGACACTAACTCGATATCACACAATGGAGCACAGTCCCACAGTTCACACCTATGAATGGAGACAACTGTTCCTTAAGTTTATGTCAGTCAAATTTCAATCTCCAAATGAGTCAACGCGGCATACCTGGGGTGCTGCACACAAGGAGGATTCTCCTGTGTTCTCCATTTTGATAGGCAGCTGACCGACCTGTAACACGGCATTCTGTGTGCCACTGCTAAACTAGCCAAACAACCTGTTTTATGCAGGGATTTGCTCCAGCCACACACCACTGTAGGGATTATTTAAACCTCACGTGTGGCACCAGTTATGTAGGAACTTAATATATTCCTCACACTTGGTAGCAAATATATAACAATTAATATTATCTATATCCTCAAAAGGAGTGCCTGATGATATGAGGATAATGCGCCGGATTCTAACACGGCGACAGAAAATAATATTAATACTCTAATTCAGGGGTGTCAAACTGCAGTCCTGGACGGCCGCAGTGGTAGCTGGTTTTTGGTGTGTTTTAGCACTTAATTGATTAATTAAAATCACTGGTTGGCTAAAGAGTCCACACACCTGGTTTCCAAGGCCTAAAATGGCTGCCAATCGAAAGGAAAGAACAAAAACCCGCAGACACTGCGGCCCTCCAGGACTGGAGTTTGACACCCCTGCTCTAAATAAACATAACTGTACCAAGGTTTTACCCTTAGTAGACTCACTTGGAAATCAGTCTCATTTTATTAGTTAATCAGTCTCACTTTTAATAATTATGAACTATAATTACTGACACTCCAATCTGTAATTAAAGATACAACAACTACTTATTCATAACAGTTGAAGGCATTATGTTCAGATTGATTTGACCTCGGCTCATGTTCTTACACTATCAACACAGACACAACGTTTAATAAAATATATTCATTAAACAACAGTGAAAATCCGAACTAAACAGTTTCTGTCATCTAGCGAAATTGTGTGCATGTGTCTGTGTATGCGTGTATGTGTGTGTGTGCGTGCATGCATGGGTTTGGAACAATGGCCGCGTTCCCGTCTGTATATACACGTGTCGGTAACATGCACAGCGCTCAGTAATGATCCAAATTCCATGGCTAGTGTGGTGGATTTGGGGATTTGGAGGAAAATATATATATCGTGTTAGTTGTTATGGAGACCACATGCAGAGGTCTTGGTTAAGAAAGTTAAATTATAAATTCCTGTTTGTGGAAGATATAATAATTGATAGCTAGTATAAAGCTAATTAGCAGTAGATAGCTAGCCAATACTGTTCTTAACGCAGACTATACACGGTTATACATCATACAGATATTGCAGTTATGTTGCATTGTAATTAAACAGAATGTGAAACTTCCAATGCGAGTGCCTGGTGTGTCTGTTTTACGTGTAGTTGTTATCTGGGGATAGCAAATACCGCAGTTCATTTGTCCAAGGGGTTTGTCCTTTCGTCCGTCCGTTGTTGGAGAAGGAATCCCGCTGCTGAACTTTCTGAACTGACACGTCGTCTGAGTTTGCACGTCTGGATTGGATGATTTGGTTCGCTGTTGTTGGATGTTTCAGATGCTGTGCAGCAAGCTAAAACAAGTGTTCAGGTTACCACGCAGGATAGTTGTGGATCCGTCACGTGAAGTAGGCCAGTAATGCTGTGCAGGATGGTTGAGCGCTTGCCTCCGAGACAAAATGCAGGCTGTAGTGGCGTTAATTCCAAATCACAACGTTCTATTTAATAGCTACATATAGACACTGTCAGGTTCTTTACGCGGGGTCATTAAGGGGTTATTGCGGTACCTTGTTATCCGGGCAGGTGTATACGGGCAAGGCGGGTAGGCATAGCTGGTACTCGGCAGGACAGGACATGCAGGCAGGCAGGGTAGCAAGCAGGCAGGCAGGGTAGTAAGCAGGCAGGCAGGGTAGCAAGCAGGCGGGCAGGGTAGCAAGTGTGCAAACAAGGTAGCAGGCAAGCGACAGAATAATCCAACAGGGTGTTTGATGGATATATGTCAATATAATGAAAATAATAAAGTAAAAATATCTCCAGTTTCCAGTTTCTTTCTTGAATTCCAAACTTTACATCAAATACGACGATAACGACGGTAAAGAATTTTAGGCTTTCAGTGCCTTCCACGTTCAACTCCATTGTCCAACTGAACTGAGAAGCCATTTTACTTAAATACAAAATAAGTCTAATTTTCATGAATGAAATGAAATGAGTCTAATTTTCAAATTAAAAGTTCTCTATTCAATAAGAGTTCTAAAGAATTAACTAAAGAAGACATTGCTAAGAACCTCTTGTTCAAGACAAAACAAAATGTATATATATGCCAAATTCCATTTAACTTAATTTAGGCTCCTACACAGGGCCTACCAGAGCTCAGCCCTAAGCAGAGGGAGACCTTGGACACCAACATCACCTTCCAAGAACTTACAGAAGCTGTTCAGGTACAATCGGCAGGAAATGCACCTGGAATAGACGGGCTGCCAGCCGAGTTCTACAACCACTTCTGTGGAGTACTGGGGGAGGACTTTCACGAGGTGATGAAGGAGTGTGTGAAAAGTAGGTCACTACCTAGTAGCAGCCGGCGAGCTGTTTTGTCACTGCTGCCGAAGAAAGAAGATTTGGGTTTGCTAAAGAACTCCTGGCCTTTTTCTCTCCTTTGCTTAGACTATAAGATTTTAGCAAAGTGTTTGGCAAATAGACTGAAAGGTTATTGAACTTTCTTGTTCATAAGGATCAGGCCTACTGTGTGTCTGACTCTGTTTTTAATTAGAGAGATTATAGACATGGGAATGATGGGTAAGTATGATTTGGGCTTTTATTGTTGGATCAGGAAAAAGCCCTTGATCAGGTGGGACATTACTATCTTTTTAGTATGCTAAAAGTATTTGGGTTTGGGGAGATTTTTATTTCATGGGTTAGGCTGCTGTACTCTGGGTCTTCGGTAATGGTGAAGATGGGAGGTGGGCTGAGCTGTCTGGTTCCAGTACAGAGGGGTATTAGGCAGGGCTGTCCACTCTCTGGACAGCTGGACAGCCTTGCCATTGAGCCTCTCCTCAACAGGAGAGAATTAATGGGATTTTATAGACCAGGTGATCCCAAGGGGGGAAAATGTATAGTGTCCACAGATGCAGATGATGTTACTGTCTTTATCACAAGGCAGGAAGACATCTCAAGAGTCAATGCCAGCTTGGCTGTTTATGAGAGAGCATCATCAGCCAGGGCCAACTGGGGAAAGAGTGAGGGACTCATGATCGGGAATTTTGGGCCACCACAGCTGCCAGGGGGGTTGCAATGAAGAAGGGATGGGATGAAATTCCTGGGTGTCTTTTTAGGGACAGAGGAATTTAGGAAAAGGAATTGGGAGGGCATGCTGGAGAAGGTGGTTACTAAGTTGTCTACATGGAACTTCCTATTGTCTCAGCTGTCGTACAGGGGGACGGTCTTGGTTACAAACAACCTTGCTGCCTCCATATTATGGCACAGGTTTATCGTCCTGGAGCCACCTGTGGACTTCATTTGTGCAGTTAAGAAGACTGGAGGATTTTTTCTGGTCGGGCTAACACTGGACTAGGGTGCCGGTGCTGTATCTGCTGGTGCAGGAGGTGGGGCAGGGCGTCGTTGATGGGTGGAGCCAGGTTCTTGTCTTCCGACTGCAGGCAGTGCAGAGGCTGCTGTACAGGGACAATGTAACGTGGACAAAAATAGCAAGCGCATTCCTAAAGAAGGTGGTGAGTCACCCAGCAGCTTTTCCTGGTAAATATTAAGGAGATGGAGTTTGGGAGCCTTCCCCATTTCTACCAGTCAGTGCTATGGACCTGGCAACAGGTCTTTCCTGTTCACAGGGGCCTTTCTCAGCCAGAGGAGTGGATTTTGGAAGACCTTCTGCTACACAATCCATGGCTTCAGTCAAGGCTACAAAACTGGGCAAGTGTACAGGCATGCCTGCTGGGGAGCAGATGCACAACGTTGGCCCAGCTGAGAGAGGGTGATGGGTGGAGGTCAGTGGCACCCCCACAGAATGTCACTGGCATATGGTCCTCTTGTCTGGTGTGAAAGTTAATTGATCAGCTCCAAGATGCACTGCCTGAGGGCTGCAGAAGACCATTAAGGAGGACTGAGTTACAGGCAAGGGAGAGCGAAAACATGTTTCCTCCCTTCACCATCGCAGCGGCTGTGGAAGAGCAACAGGATGAGGATGGGGACATGCTCCTCTCCTTTTGAGCCCCTGTGCTGGGGAGCTTCCTGAGTGCAGAGAAGAAGTCCATCTGTATTGCTTGTGTCAAAGTGACTCACCAGGCATCGTTGAGGGGGCTGACAGCCATGGGGTGGTCGGGTTTGTTTGGGCCAGACTTCTCCATGAAGGGATGCTGGCGAGCCCAGTGCAAACCTCCCATAGAGAAGCGTACTGCTGATCTACAGTGGAGGGTGGTTCACAGGGCCGTAGCTACGAATAGACATGTGACGCACCTGAATCCTGCAGTGGGGAGGGAGCGTTCTTTTTGTGGGCAGGAGGAAAGTATAGAACACCAATTCTTGAACTGTGTTCCATTAGGGGACTTGTTCAGGTTGTTAAAAGTATGGTTTAGGGACCTGGGTGAGGGGTTTCCACGTGAGATGTTTATAGGAGGGTCCAAATACAGCGTTGCCACTTAGAGGGTCTGTTTGATTAATGGCAATTTGGAAAACAAGAAAAAATAACAGTCTTGGAACCAGTTCAGTGGATGTGTTGGGCATGGTTAGGGGGATGTTGGAGGCATGACTGAGGCTTGAATTTTCATACTATATTTAATCAATGATGTGTCTAGGTTCTGTGCAATATGGGGGGTGATGGGAGCCCTGTGTCAGGTGGATGATGATGGTCAGCTAAACTTTACTTTTTAATGGTTGGCAGAATTTTCTGCTTGGGCATTGTACAAAAATGGTACTGATTGTTTGGACTAGGTCACATCTATTGTGTATATTTGAATATTTTGGTGGATTTGTTATTTATTTGTTGCATTATTTTATTTATTTATTTTCACTTTTATGTTTTTCCTTTTTTTTTGTTGGTGATGGTGTTTTTTGGTGATGGCTGGTTTTGGTTGGTTGAAATTTTTTCTGTTTTATGTAAGTATAGATATTTGTTAACTGGCCAATAAAGGACTTGAAACTCTCTCTCTCTCTCTCTCTCTCTCTCTCTCTCACACACACACACACACACACACACATACACACATATAGCTATGGAAGGAACATTAGTTGCTATGCTGCAGTTGACCTATTTTTCAAGAGAACTCTTAATGAATTATGTATTTCATTTTTGCAGAGATTTATCCATTTTTGCCAGTATTTATAATTGTATTGAGAAAATTAGATGATGCTTCAGAATGCATGTGAACAATAAAAAAACCTGTAGTATATGTGCATGCATGTTATGATCTACTGGCCACTGTCTATGATTCATGTATTTATTTCATCTAAAATTATACTATAAGTGTTCAGGTTGAGTGTATTGTATTCTTGATGAAAGTAACACATTTATATTTCATGTATATTCATTCAGAGTTTTAATGGATCTAATGCTTTTACAAGTGGGGGAGAGCAGGGTTGCTTGGCACAAGGGTGAGGAGAGAGGAAGGAGACGAGGAGATTGTGAAGGAAAGGAGGATACATTTTGTAAGAATTGGAAAGCACCCAGTATGTAAATCCGTTAGCAGAAAGTACAGTGCACATTCTGTAGGCCAGTGGAGTAATTCAGGTATTAACACATAATATTTAGCTAAACCATGATGTTCAATATAATTTCCTGTCGTACTAGAGCCAGCTATATACCAACAGCGATTCAAATGATTTCACAAATACCATGTGTCTTTTTCAAGACAGTGGCATGAAGACACTTTATTTCATCATTCAATATGCAATTTTAAGTGTGAGAAGCTCAGTTTACATTATATATAATTTTGGTACATATGAAATGTTTGTTAACAATTTGACAACAACTTCTTATTTTTTTTTATTAAATCTAAAATTACATTATGGGATATAAAATGTTTATTAATGTATTTAATTTGGTAAATTTAAATAACCAGTCTGTTATTTAACACAACACAACACTTTGTCTTTTTGCATAAGCAATTAGAATCTACAGAAAGAGCCAAAGTACTTTGAGAGCAGCATAGACACCATTGACAATACTATGGCAGTGACAATACGCTAAATAAAAATAAAAAAGTTATTTAATATAGAAATTAGTAAGCAGTAAGAATACAAGTGGTGTCAATGAATGCTGTATAAATTAAAGTAATGGTTTTCAATTACTATCTGGTAATAGTTTAAACAATATTTAGAGGCAGGATAATGCACTTGTATAAAATTGATATGAATTTATATTGGACACTCTCCTTGTACTCACCAATAGATTTGAAAACATGTCCTGAAAAATGTTAATAAAATTTTGAAACAATTATTTATGTATGTTTTCTTTATTTGGACAGTAGGAAGGCTAAGATGGGGTACAGAGAAGCAGAAAAATAGACAGAATGTTTGGAAATAGCAAACAACATTGTGGGGTTGATCAACTAAGAGTCATTATGTAAATGACTCTGATAAGAAAGACTAACAATAAAGGAAATTACATTAAACCCATCCACAGACATGTTTCAGAAGTAGCCTGAGTTTAATACAATGAGTAGGCATCGATAATAAAGTTGCAGTGAATTCATGTGCTATTTGGAAATTGGATTACCATCAGGCATCAGGATTACCAACTAAGAAAAAAAAGAAAAACGGTGAATGAAAAGGAATTCCACAGAGAGAGGTTTATTGTTCCCTCACTGTATGGTGCATCTATCTGCTCCAACAAGTCGACTTACAACTCCCCTAGCGTGTAAAAGTTTTCCAAGTGTTTCTCCTACCATTGCTCCAGTGACTGCCCCTAGCAGCGAACCTAATGGCCCTGCCACAGAACCTGCTGCTGCACCTAAACATGCACCATACATTTTGGCTTCAGCCACAATTTTATTCTCTCTCTCAGCTTGCTCTCTAGCTTCTCTCTCCTGCTTTTCTTTTAGGTCTTCTAAAGCTTTCTTCTCCTTTTCTTTAGCTTCTGTCTCATTCTTTTCTTTCAGCTCCTCTAAAGCTTTCTTCACCTTTTCATCAGCTTCCCTCAAATTATTTTTTTTGACTTCTTCTGAATCTTTCTTCAGCTTTTCTTTACCTTCTTCCTCAAGCTGTTTTTTCAGCTCCTCCTTTTCTCTATTTCTCTTCTCTTCAGTCTTTTTCAGAATCCTCCTCTTCTCTTCTTCAATTGCCACTTCAACCTTCTGGTACATTTCAGTGGTGTAGAAGCTTCCTCCATTCAGTGCCACCATGTTATCAATCTTCTGCAGCAGCTGTTTGACCTGAGAGCGATTCTCCATGTCGTCATTGTTAAAGACATGGTATCCCCCACAGCACTGAGCAGTGAACTCTACAAGTTCTTTACTGTCACTCAGAAATTCTTCAATAGTTCTTTTCTTTTTCTTCAGTCTGTCTCCATGAGTGAACAGCACCATTGTGTACTTGGATGATTCTTCACCAAAGATCTCCTGAATCATCTTCACTGTTTCCTGCTCCTCCTGTGTGAATCTGCCAGGCTGTATAACCACCAGAAACACATGGGGACCCGGAGAGGACAGAGAGATGCACTTTACAATCTCCTTTATGACAACATCATTACTGACATTTGTGTCAAACAGACCTGGAGTGTCAATCACATTCACCTCTCTCCCATCCACTTCTCCTCTTTTCTTATCACATTGTGATGTCATAGAGGCAAAGGAGATGTCTGATTCAAACTCTTCTCTCCCCAGGATTGTGTTTCCGGATGCACTCTTTCCTACTCCAGTCTTTCCCACCAGCACAATCCTCATATCTTTCAGCTTCTCTGATCCTGTGGAATTACAGGCACACCACAGTTACCTCTAATACACTGCTGATATAAAACACAAAGATCCTGAAAGACCTCACCTGTGATTTCCAGGTCCTGAAAACCAGTCTGTCTGGGGAGCAGGTTTATGTCAGAAATCAGTATTGAGATTATCAAATTGAATTACACAAGTGAACTTTCAACTCACAATGAGAAATAATTTTTCACTCTGAAAAAGCATATAACAATAAACACATTTTGTGTGATTTAGTCTAACTTTATTTTAGCCATGAGCTTGAGAGCCTGCTCACTATCAGTGACTGTCAGGACTGATCTAGGAAATCCTTTCACTTTCCATCTTTATCTTAGCTTTTAAACCAGTGGAAGTGTTTGGGTTGCAGGTGGGTGGAAAGGGGTGATGGTGTTAGGGCTCATATACACAGATATATAGCAGACCGACACACAGTAGTCCATGATGGACAGAACTGCAGTGAGCGACAGCAGTGCATACAGAATTATGCAAGCAATAAATAAACACAACCTTTCTTATTTTCTGAGCAATAAAAATCAAAAGTTTATTCTTCTGGAGAAGTTCATAAGGGTACCTTAATAGGAAAGGGCACACCCAATTTGATGGCATGTAGCTACATCATAATGCAGTCCATCAAAAGTGAGTTTTGACTGGAAAATTGATATTTTTTTATGATATTTTTTTGTGTTCTGCACTGTGATGCTCCCTGTCATGTCAATGCATTGATCTTATTGAACAATGCCAGTCCATTTGTGTGTTTCACACATATGAAATCCCTCTGTGTATGAGCTTTGTGCGCACATTGTACTACACAGAGCATGATATATACTCACCTCCTGTGCGTTTCTGCTGCATGGTACAGTCTTTCACTCTGTCAGTGTGGGACTGCATTGCAAATGGAGAATCAAACACTCAAATGATTAAATACAGCAAACACACATTCTCATTTTATTCAGCTGGCTCTGAATGGTTTTCAGCAAGTTCTAAATCCCTCAAAATCTAAACATGCTATTCTTGGTCTCATACTCGTGCACTGTCAGATTATATTCATATACAGGGAGTCCTCGGGTTATGACGGTCTTGAGTTACAACGTTTCGTGGTTACGACGCACTTCCATAAATTATTTAAAAAACCTAGTTTCAACCTACGGTTGCGGTTTGGTTCGTAAATACGAACACAGAAATAAACATAAGAAATTTTTCTCTTTTTTTATGACTATTTCATTTAATTACTATATTTTATATGTCCTTCATGTGTTGTGTGTACAGAGTGAGTGACTTAAGGTGTTAACTTAGGTATAATTTAGGTATAAATTCCGACTTACGTCAAAAAACGGGTTACGACAAGTCGCAGGAACAGAACTCTTTCGTAAGTCGAGGACTCCCTGTAGTTACATTACACGGCATATATATATTGAGTGTGTATGATTTTACAAGTAATTTGGATTGCCATTGAATGACAAAATT
This sequence comes from Albula glossodonta, assembly GCA_019788955.1. NCBI lineage: Eukaryota > Metazoa > Chordata > Actinopteri > Albuliformes > Albulidae > Albula > Albula glossodonta. The sequence continues at coordinate 23,649 of JAFBMS010000330.1, read as the reverse complement.
AGCTTTTAAATGTGCATGGAGAACTTGGTGAAGAAAATTCTGGTTTCTATTATAGAAATAAAGCCTGTTGTACACTCCAGGCCAGAAAAACAGTTAGTTTATCTAAATTTGAATATTATCTGTTTTGTCTGTCATTGACCTTTTTACACGGTTGTGAGAGTGTATCCCTGTGCATTCCAAATCATTAACCCATCTCTGTCGTCTTTCTGAATCTACATCTACGACTACTGGTTCAGGTCAATATTACTGTCAGAGTCATGACTGGCAGTGAAATTCAATTCTGATCTTTTCCCCAGCTTTAACACTTCTACAACTTTTTACTCCATCAAAGATTCATACCTCTAATCTGAATATATATATGTATTTAATTATTTCTTTTTCAAAATTCCATCCATCTCATTCTCGATTACAAAGCCTGTATTTAGAGTGCATTTGTTTCAGGTGTGAGGAGCTGCGGTAGATTCCTAGATTGGCTAAGTATCCGTCCTTTATTGCTAGTTGCGTGGTTGCTTTGATTTACCACTTCCATATTATCTTATTTGCTGCTAGTTTTGTTGGTGTAGTTGTTGCCTTGTTTGATTTATTATTTATTTATTTCTAGACTGGTGTTGTGGCAACTAGTTTCATCTTGTTAACCAATTGTCTCTGTTTGAGTTTCTGCTCAGTGATTGGCCAGCTGTTAATCAGTTGCTAATAGGCTGTGCTCATAGTGTCACCAGCGGCGTGTTTTCCCTGTATTTCTCTCTTCCCACAACTCTTTTCCCCGTACTCTTCCTGCCCTTACCGGTTCACTATGTGCTTTTACCCCATTCCAGTCTGCTCTCTCACCCACAGAGGGTGCTTTCACCGTCGGCGATGGCACCTCACCTACCTCCGCTACCCCTCGCTTGCTCCTGGTGTCAACTTCACTGTCGCATGGGGACTATGGAACTGCAAGTCTGCCATGCGGAAGGCAGACTTCATCTCAGCCTACGCCTCCCTGCTCTCCCTGCATTTCCTCGCCCTAACCGAGACCTGGATCACCCCAGACAACACCACAACTCCTGCAGCCCTCTCTTCCTCCTTCTCCTTCTCTCATACCCCCGGCCATCTGGCCGTGGTGGTGGTACTTGTTTGCTCATCTCACACTCCTGGAAATTCTCTGTTCTTCCCCTCTCTCACCTCTCCATCTCTGCTTTTGAATATCACTCTGACTTAATCCACTATCCCATTAAGCTCTATATCATTGTTCTCTGAGGTTATTGGGGATTGCAAAAAAGACATTGAGGGTTTCGATGAATTCCGTGAGGAGCTGAGAAAATGTAAGATTCGGAAGTTTACGAGAGACACAATTGACTATAAGGATGGCATGGTCTATGCATGGTTATCTGGAAAGCTGAGGAACTGATTCCCCAAGACACACCGCTGCTCCACCGCATCTGACTCTCGTGAAACAATCACCTCCATTACATCCCTTGCATCCTCCGCCTCCAAGAAAAACATTTTGGAGCTCATATGACAATCCCAACGGGCCCAAACAAAAAAGAAAAAAGGACTAGAAGAGGCTCAAGGGGCCACAAGTCAGGGTCGGTAATACATTCAAATCTCAGTTCCAGTAGCCCGATAGCTAAATGTACCCCCAGGGAAATTGTAGTTTGTAATTTATCTGATAAGCAGCTAATGATCACTATGAGGTACTTGGGAAAGGTTTATCTTTTGTTCCTTCATCTACAACTAATCCATTTCTGGTGAAAATAGAGTTATTCAAACTCTTATGCAATGTTAAATTGAATAGTTTTTCAGTCCCAGAATGGATCATTCAGTTGTGGGGTTCAATAGATTTAAGCCAAAAAGTGCTTTCATTCAGTCTATGAACAATCCCTCAATTAACACTTTTCCTGACTCACAGAGGAAGACATTGATTCATCATTAAATGTGAATGCTGCTAATCCACATACCAAGAGATAGCTCTTGATGATTTAATGAATGATGGTGCTATTACTTTTCAAAAAGTGGACAAAAGAGAGGTATAGTAATACAAAATACTATTACCTATGTCACAAAGGTTAAAACTATGTTAGACAATCAGTTATTTTATAAAAAAAAAAAAACTATTGTTTAACCCTACCTCTAATTATAGTGCTGAATTGAACAAAATCTTATCATTAGGTCTTCAAAACAAATGCCTTACAGAACAAGAGTATAAATACCTAATGAATAAAACTCAAATTATCCCAGTACTTTATGCTCTTCCAAAAATACATGTCTATCACGGACATCCCTACCGTCCTACAGTAGCAGGAGTGGGCACCTTGACGGAACATGTTTCTAGATGTGTGGATTTTCATATTTACCCTTTAGCGAAAGAATTGCCTTCATTTTTGAGAGATACCAGAGACTTCTTGAATAAACTTCTTTAGCTCTTATAGATGCACAGGACACTTCAGATTTTTCAGCACTGTATACATCCATTCCCCATGATGCAGGTTTTGAAGCATTGCAGTTTTACCTGTGTGACTCCAGAGACACAGATGGTGTTCCTCCAACTATTTTAATTTCAGATTTAACCAAATTTGTTCCCGCAACCGTGTCATGGCACTGATATGGGGACTCCATTAGCCCCCTAATTATGCTAATCTCTTTATGGGTAAATTTGAATACGATTTTATCTATAACAACAACCCTTTTTGTGCCTACATAAAATATTGGGCTTGCTACACAGATGACTGTTTTCTCGTTTGGATTCACACAGAGGATACATTGAGTGAATTTGTACAATTTTTGAACACTAGAATTCCATCTATTTCTTTCACAATGGATAAAGATCAATTCTCTATTCATTTTCTTGATGTTTTAGTGTCTAAGAAAGGTAAATTGAGCACTACAGTGTTTAGAAAGATAACAGATAAGAATACTTTATTGTCTGCTGATAGCTACCATCCTTTGCCTCAAAAAAGAGGTTTACCATTGAGCCTCTAAGGAGGAGTTTGAAAAACAGTGTGAGATTCTTCTCTTACATTTTCGTGCACATGGTTATCCAGAGAATTGGCTTACTACGGCTTACAATAAGGTGAAAAAATTAACAGAAATAAATTATTTGTTGATACATCAAAAAAGTCAAAAAACAATTCTCTATGCACTACTTTCTTACTTATGAAATTGAAATTACCATTATAAGTACATTCTTACTTATGATGAAATTAATCCAAATATAAAATCAATTGTTAATAAATATTGGTATATTTTATTTTCTGATTCCTCTCTCAATTCTGCTTTCCAATACCTCCCTCTTTTTACCTACAAAAGGTCTAGAAATTTGTCAAATATGTTGGTTAGACTTGATGTTGTTGGGGATGGAAAAGTATCTTTCATTAAGGGTTGTTACCCATGTATGAACTGTATGTCCTGTATTACTGAACACTGGGGAAAAATATGTAAATTAAATAATGTATAACTTGTACCACAAATAATGTTATTTATATGTTATCATGTCCTTGTCCGAAGGTGTACATCAGTAAAACAATGTGTGCGTTAAAGACTCGTATTGTTGAACACAAGTCCGCCATACATCTGCGAGATATTACTTCACCTGTTGCCAGACATTTTGTTGAATTGAACCATTCTCTCTCTGATCTAAAATGTGTTGCAATAGGGAAAGTTGTACAGCTTTGTCGGAGCGGTGATATAGATCAAATATTATTACAAAGAGAGTCCTTTTGGATCTATTGATTGAATTCCATGTCCCCAGTTGGATTGAATGAGGAATTTAACCTCTCGGCTTATCTCTGAATTCTCCATTTTCAATTCCTGTTGTGCACCTATGTACCTCTGCATGTTAAGCTTAATTTGTACTACTCTATGATTGAGATTCACCCACGCTATACGATGGCTTTTTTCCCGATTCCTTGCAAAGTTTACACCACAAACATTAGTTGAAGTGATTCAGCGACTTTATCTTTCGTTAAAAAGTAATAAGGCAGCGGCAGCAAAAGTGCAAGCGTTAGCGTGGAAAAAATTAGTCAGCACACAAGTATAAAAGAAGTTAAAAAAATGTAACACTATAATGACGTTATATAAATCGTATTCTAGTTCAATTCATATAAACCGATGGCAAATCCTTTCACAAAGATGATTGATAGATTATTTACTTAATTGTTGTTAAATTATGGAAAAGAATATTGAAGCATTTTTATTTGCAAAAATGAAGAACGGTTGACTTGTAAGTCAGAGAATATATCACATTAATGCAAATATGCAGTAGTAAGGTTTTGCTGGCAGGCTAGCTAGCTAGAAGGAAAAGTGCCACTACTGTATATTGGTTGCTGGTACTTTTTTATTAGCCTTTTGTTCTATCGGAACCAATCTGTGTTCTATCATTGTCTTTATTGCAAAGTTGCATTCACTGAGTTGCTGAAACCAGTTAGAATAACTATTTGTGAACTGTTTGTGATATGAGCATTTTTCATACTCTAGGAGCCCGAATGTCTTACCTGTACTTACTACAATATCATTCTAAAAATCTAAAACAGATCTATCAGAATAAAACCCCCAAATTGCATTTGTTTGAATCACATCTGTGTGAATTTTCGGGCTACAGAAATATAAATAAATAAATTTGTCTTTATTTTATACACGACTGATGGGAGGTGGTATGTTAATTGGAGGATTGATGTTTATTTTTAAAAAATGTGGTCTTCCTTGGGCTCTATCATTTGTATAGCAGGGTGTCACTCTTCTCTTATTGTGAGAATATAAAAACTTGACACAATTATGTCACATACCCTTTCTGGGGTGAGCCTAGAAGACATGGACGGTGATTGGTCACTTGGTTTCAACACATTTGTAATAAAGTGGGCAGCATCACATATTATCTTCACAATGCAGAAGAGTGATAGTAATAATAGTTAATAATAATTAGTAATAGTAAAAATTCCCTTGCTAATCGGGTTGCATTGATGTTATAAGGAAATGCAGAAAAGGGCATTGTGTAAAATTGGTACTGAACTGAGGTCAAATCCATGATTAGTAACGTGTTTAAAAGAAATTTGTTAATTGATTAATTTGTATTATTATTGTTATTATTATTATAATTATTATTATTAATTGCATTATTTATGGCCAATATTTATTTGAGATTAGTCAAGTTGAAAGTATTCTAAAACAAGAGGGCAGAGACATGAGCACTGATAATCTGAACTGGTCTGAGAGATTCCGCATACACAAAGAGAAATCCTGTAGCACCCACCAGACTGTATGATCATCGATTCCATCGCTTTCCAAAAGATGTGGTCATGTCACCATCACAACCAACTGGTAAAATAATTGACAACTTTTACAGAGTGGAATTTCAGTAACAGGGCTCACCTCATACTCACTGCCTATTCTGTGAGGAAGAACAAACCCCAAGTTAAAAAGATGATTAACTCTCAAAGACTATGATGTTGTATCATTTGTTGACTGCTATGTAACATGTGAGATGCCACTTGTTGATGACATAGAAATGCATGAAATAGTGTTGAGTGTGTCTATCACCTGGCAAACATGAGGCTAAAAGAGAGTTCTCAAAAGGTACAGTTTATTCTAACTGATGAACATGCAATAAGGATGAATCTTCCACTTAGTGTTATTAGCTGCGACCAACAGCTCTGTAGCTCACTCTGTTGGTCAGTCGGTCAACAAAAATTTCCCCACTTTTTTTCGGCCACAGTTTGCATCCTAGGAGGCTGAAATTTGGCATGGAGGTCAAATGTGTGTGTGTGTGTGTGTGTGTGTGTGTGTGTGTGAAGGTGTGTGTTTCTGATCATGCCAATTGGCTGAAAGGGGGTGTGGCAGTGGGAGTGGTCTATTGCAAAAAGGCACATAACTTCCAAATTGATCCACAGACTTGCACAAAATTTTATGGAAAGCTTGGTCATGAGCAAAGTACAGCTGATTATCTGTTCATGCCAATCAGCAAAAAGGGGGTGGGGCACTAGGAGTGGCCTGTAACAAAAAGGTGCACAACTTCTAAACAGATTCACATAACATGGCCAAACTTTGTAGAAAGACACACTGTTATGACCCTGAGTCATAAGAGTGTGAAATTGTTTTTTGTCCTGTTTTGTGTTGTTTTCCCTCCCTGCCTGTGGGTGGTACTGTTCACCCCATTTGTCTTTCTGAGGATTTTGCGTGGTTGGATGGGGATTGGACTGGAAACTGATGGAGACTGATTGTGCCACCTTTAAAATGATGCTGGTCTGATGGCGGCACACTTCAACTTTTTTACTGGCTCCCAACTCGACCATGCCGTATTGTCACAGCGTTCGCTGAAAGTGTGTTGATCGCTGTTTTGTCATGCTGGTTGTATATATGATAACACACTGGAAAGAGCAGTCCTGGTAGCTGTAGGGGTGAGCAGCCTTTTCTTTTTTACTGTTATTTCTTTTTCTCCTGTTTAAGTTAGGGAGGTAGGTCAGCTACCTGTACTTTATTTTGGTTTTCTTTTATGTGAGATAAGTTAGTGGGTTATATTACAGATTGTTTGTTTGTTGTTTTGGCTGTGCTCTCCCCAAAGCCTATAATACCCCTATTTGATAAATAAATCAATTTTGTTTTGGACTGCATGCTGTAGCACTGGTCATCCTTGGAAGTGAGGAAAAAAGGAAGTCACACTTTATGCTATGCTCAGGTTTCCCCCTAGACTGGGCGTACAACACATGCACACACAGATAGACAGACATACACATACACACACAGACGGTTTCATTGCTGACAGTTTGCCCCGTCCCTACACTAGCCACGCCCCCTTTCATAACTCATGAACTGTATCTTGTAGACTCTTGTGGGAGGCATTATTGAGCTCAGCAGAGTTCCTTTTTCATAGGTAATGGTTTGCCCCACCCCCTACACTTTAGCCATGCCTCCTACAGAAGTTCATGAACCATTTGTCATACATACTTGAAGGAGGCATCATTTCACTCAGCAGAGAGTAGTTCTTCACTTTCTTCTGTTGGACCATCAGTTCATTGATCCGCAAAAATCTATCCGTTCATTGGTCCACAAAGCTGTGCTCACCCTACAGCAATCACAACTTTCTATCTATGAGGCTGACATTTACCATGGAGGTCAAGTGTTCGTGAGGTTGTGTGTGTGTGAATGCATGCATGTGCAGATACATCAGTGCACGTGGTCACAGCTATTATGAAAACAAAGGAATTTTCTGAAATGTGTTTGGCAAGCTTTGTATCCGAGTACAGAAAATTGTCAAATTGGAGCACTCAGCACCGAACAGTATAAAGTTGGACAATGGATAAGTTTTTTTAAAGTAAAGGTCACAAATGGATATTGCAGTTGGGTGATATGCTTGGTTTTCACCAACCAAACATCCAGAGAAATATTACATCCAGAAAAATATATGGAAAAAGCTAAAGAAGATGTGGAAATGAATGGCCCAATGGAAGATGCATGGGCACAAATTTGTCCATCAGATGAACTGGAGTGGTTAGGATGCACTGAGAGCATGACAGCTCAAAAGACAGATGCTGAGGAAAGTGATGACATCAGACCAACTCCCATGGAATACGAAAGGAGGAGGCAATGTTCTTGCTGCATTCACTGATTGAAATACAGTCACAGGTTTTTATGCAGTTTGTCGATGGTGCTTACAAAAAACACATGGTAAAAACCTTAACCCATTTCATGTGTTTGTATCTGGAGGTGCTGGGACTGGTAAATCTTACTTAATAAAGGCAGTATATTATGAAGCATCCCGTATTCTATCACAGTTGTCACATAACCCTGATGAGACACGTGTTATGAACAGCTCCATTGTTATGGTGTTGCTGTCTATAATAATAATGCTGCAACTATACACAACTGCTTTTCAATTGGAACAGGTGCTACACTACCTTATCAACCACTCAAGGAGGAAAAATATCTACTCTTTAAGAGCAACGCTGGGAAACCTCCAAATATTAATTATTGATGAAATCGCAATCTCAGAAAGACACATGGTTGGCACAATTACTGAATCGCATAAGGTAACATAGAAAAGATTAGCTGTTGCAAGAACAAGATGCTACTGAACTAAAGCAATATGAGACAGGTGAAGGAGTACTGTGAAGGAATACTGACATTCACATGTATGCAACATGTTGATGATCATAACCTTAAAATGTTACATAAAGTACGCCCTGATGCCATTTCCATTGAGGCTCAGGATATTGAGAAGATTATTAAAAGTAGATTGGTAGATTGAAAAAGTTTTTAATAATTGTCTAGAAATGTCACTCAATCTTTGTGTAAATGCCCGTGTAAATGCGTGTAATGCCTTATACAGATGAAGTCTCAGAGCCATTGTACAAGATTATTTTGCAGTTTTCAAGGACTCACATTACACGTTGAAGACATAAGTCAAGATCAAAGTTATATAAAAGCTGACATCAATCGTCTGACAGAAACATGGCTAAAATACATACGGTCTACAGAGGAAAATCAACTGTCAGGTTTTTATTTATTTCACATCAAACCTAGATTCCTTGTATATGACAAAAGTGAAGAAACGTTTTCTCAGTTGAAACAACAGCAGCATGGTGATGCCATTGTGTACTTCAAAGAAGGTACAAACAAGACATGGATGGCCCCTGTGGGTTTACACGACTCTACCAAGTGTATTGAGACACATACAGTTCAGCTTAAAACATGTTTTTACTGCAAAATGGAATACCCTGTAGGTCCACCTTTTCCCTGAGTAACTGTGTTAATACATTGTGGGAGACTGTCCACCAGTCTCTGGTAACATGGATAGCATCCACTCCTCCTTTAATGCAACAATGAGCTTGTTGATTGAAGACACCCAATGCACATACAGTGCGCACATTCTTAAATGGGGAATTATCATTCTGGAGCATGTATGTGCCTGCTTCATAGAACTACCACGGCACAGCATACACAGAGTCATATCCCTTTACTGTCAACAGCAATTTATGTTGACTTAATATGCAAATGCTGATAAACGTAACTAATATTGAGACATGAGCTGATAAAATGGATGATATAGCATTTTTGCTTGGAATTGAAGAGGCAACACTGAGTCAGTGTAGCACAGTGTAGAGCAGAGGCACATATCAATGAGGGGTAAGACCTCGTAAGGGTGGGAGGCAACCTGAGACAGGTATGTGCCACCACCAATATTTATTAAATCATGGCAAGATCAAAACCTCTCCAGTGGAGCTGCATGAACATGAGAAGGGTGAGATCTCCTGCCCTGAGACACCGTAAGGCAGAGATGCACCACCACTGGCAAAAATAAAATACAATTAAACCCCTCTGAGCAATCCGGGAAAATACAATTAATGTTTCCATTAATTAATGTAATTAACACCAAATGTATAGGCATTTGTATTATAGATATGCAATGAATGCCCTTACTGAGGAGGTTTGAAGAAGGACTGAAGATTCTGGAGCACTTTAAATGAAAATGATAGCATGTAGTACTATAATCATGTAGCATTGCAGAGATGCTCAGAAATACATCAGGCTGACGGGGCGAATGTACAGAGAGAACATGCAGCCTGTGACAGAGATACTCAGTGTTCTCGAACTAGATTAACAAATAAACAGAACTTTATGGTGCTATCGGTTGGATTAAACTAAAATACCAGACACATATAATGAAAAACATGTAGACATCCACATCACTACACAGCCATCAACATCTGCCTTCACTGTGAATGTATTTGATGTTGTGTCACTGCTGTGTGCTTGTTAATGTATGTGTGCTGGGGCAGAAGCTCTCTGATACAGAGAATGACCAAAACTGAAGGAAAATACAGTAGAAATGTAAGCATCCTCCTGTGGACTAATACAGATTTTGCCTACTGTAGTGTTCATGGAATGACCAGGAAACTATACTGTAGGCATTTGCATAAAGATTACGGATGCATGCTGTGGCAGAGAGAGGGGTGTCCCCGTCATACAATGGAACCCTGCCTTCTGGAAACAGCCCCATCCACCGACGGGACACGGTCATCAGCACCCCGGACAGCAGTGGGCATGCAGCCAGAAGATCAGGACCCCGGAGAACAGTGCTGGCTGCAGGAATTATAACTAACCTGAAGAGGATTTTCACTTTGCCACCTGCCGCCAATCTGGGATAATTGCGCTCAACATATAAGCCATCGCGTCCCACACCTTCTCAATGGTCAGGAGTGTACTAACTGTTCCAATTTCTCGCCCCTATAGATTCTGGTTAATACAGACAGGTTGTGTTACTCAGAAAATTTGTGATTGTTTGTTATTATGGAAGAAATAAATATTGGATTTGATTGGCCTCAATTAATTCAAATTAATATAATTGATACATATTACTTAAACGTTAAACAAACATATGAGAATTATCAACACAATTTCAGATATTCTCTTCCATATCAATTCAGAATTTATGCTTAAATTCTTTTTTTTTCCTCAACTGGATAACATTTAATCATGCCATTGGAGTGTAATTTACACACCTTGTTCAGTCTACTTAATATCACTTATAATATGTTGCTTTTGTTTTTCCTTTTCATTAGGTCTGCTGCTTCCTTTATTACAGTGTACTTGACTCATGAAATCCACATACATTCATTAGTGGGTGTTACCATGGCTTTTGAGTAACAACCACTCTAATGCTACACACTGTAATTAGTTTAAGTGACAGAATTACATGTGGTATCATGTTCTAACTCAAAGTTTGACTTTATCATTTTTTTTGCAATAGATGATTGCTAAATAAAATACACTAACTTCCATATTCTGTTTATCAGTGAGTCAGAACAATGGGTTTTAAATCAATTCACAAGAAATGTAGAAAGTATGTGTTACAGAGCCACAAATGATTTCATTTGTTCAATGGACTTATAAAATTGGCATTTTTAATAATGCTAATAGAAAGATTTGATATTAGGGATTAGGTGAGTTGCATGATCACAGTGGTTTTACAGTCTTTATGTCACATGGTTAGACTTGGTAACAGACGGGCGCTCCACAAAGCATCTGCTGGGCCATCCTATGTGCTCAGAGCCTTAGACCGGTGTTATACTTTGAGCATCCACGAGTACGCAAGGGTCTGCGTGATGTAAATTTTGTCATCAGAGGGTGTACGCGGCTCTGTGCAGACATCCGTGTGCCCTTCAATTTTTTGTGACAACTGCACAAGCACTGGAAAACCAAGAATGGGAACCAATGGAATGCATCCTCCAAGCAGACTAGAGAGTAGTATAATATGAACAGCTATGCATCTATAAGAGGCCGTGTCCCACCAAAACCAAAGGAACAAAGAGCCACAAACATTTATCTTTCTTAAAACAGCAGAAAACTGTGGACTGGAAATTCCTGGAACGGACTAGGGGTTGGAGTGGGAGACACCACCCCAGGAGCTGGAGCACTGTGCCCCCCCTCCCTTTGTCTCACCCCTGCCTCTTTCTGCCAGGTGGTGGCACTGTTGGCCCAGTGAAAACCCAAGGACAGGAGGATCTAATTTTCATTTTTCCCCCACTTTCCCTTCCCTTCCCCCACATTATGCAGTCACAGCCGTCTCATTATACACTTCTTAAAGTGGTCGACTTGCCTGAATGTCCGCAATGGATGGACATTTCATCAGTGCTGCCTGTACTTCCTGGGGTGATCCCACAAATTGCAGGAGCATCAATTGAAGGGGCTCAGTGTTGGCACCCCCATACTGCTGCCCGTTGCTAGAACACTTGCCCATTTGGTAAGTGTATACCTTTTTGCCTCAAGTTAAATATCAAACCATTGTTTTCTTTAGTTCTGTCTGAGTGCAACACCCATGGAAATGACATCCATGGTGACCTCCTACCCTGAAAGATTAAAAAAAAAATAATAATTCCGCATAGCCTTGAACCTCACAACTTCACGCTGTTTAGTTTTTTCCCCTTTTTTCGCTGCCATTATGTCATTGAAAAATTATTGATCTGCCCCACACATTATTTATAGATCTTGTTTAATTGATTTGGACTTCCTGAGCACCATGCTTAAATGTTGGCGTTTCAAGGTGGGGTTCTTTTGTGCGTTCACACATGCACAATCATGCGATTACTTGTGATTTACAATTAAAAACATTGCTATCTGTGGCATAAACACATTTTATAAATCACAAAGTTAAAATCTTTACTGGGAAAAAAATATATTTACTGGAAAGGGTAACATAATATACAGGTAATGTTGTTAACTACATTTAAATAGGACTGTTAAAAAAAATAAAAATATATAATAAAATAAAATAAATAAATAAGTATCATTTCAGTGGGATGATTAAATGTTACCTAGTCAAAATGACTGACACAATTTCTTAAAGATTTCTTAATTTTTTTACATGTAAAAAAAGCTATTTTTTGAACACCGACAGCACTAATGATCTTCCTTCATAGAGCTGATTTTATGGGGGGGAAAAGCCTTGTCTAAAAACTTGTCAGAGTTATTATGGCATGGGCTTTACATTCATTAATACCTCAACTCACTTTGAAAATTCCAAACATGCCTTAGGGTATGGTGATCATGGATTGGTAGTGATTAATTTGGACAAACAACTAAGATTTTATACATTTTAAGTATGTTGTTATGCTCCATACCTGTGCTTGTTTCCACTCATGCTGCTGCTGGAGGTGACTGTGTGGTCACCTTGAATGAGAAGCACTGCCATTAAAACAGCCTGCCTGGTTCATGGCAAGTATTCTCAGAACAGAATGGTGCTGTCTGAGCATGGCTATTCTAATAAAACAACTCTTGCACATTTCACTCTACCTCTGATAAAATTATTTAAAGCAACTCTGAACTATATCAATTAAAGAAGCTCTTCAAACAAAAAGATACACAATGTAGGATGTAAAACAGATTAACTGATTGATTTTGATGTTCAAAGAGCATAATACACGTACATTGGTTGGACATAATGTTATTGATTTAGGGGAACTTAACATTATTGCTTTTATTAGGTTGAACTTAAATTACTTGTATATTCACAACAGACATTGTTTCTGGAGTTTATCTTGTAACATCTTGTAATGTTCAGGCAAGTCATTACAGCTTTGATGTGCACTTCAGCATAAACAATTATCATGTTTTTATTATTTGAATGTAACACAACAGAGTTAAAGCTTAATCTTTATAGTCAGACATTAAATAGTATTTATCTACTGTATCTATTTCTCAATACATACCCCCCACCCCCAAAGTTGGAGTATAGAAAAATTCAAAATAACATTTCTGTGAAATGTATTGAATATGGACAATATGGATTAAATCTACTAAGATAATCTGCAATAAAAGCATCAAATAAAATGACAAATATTTTAGGACTCTTGTATGAAATATCCATTATTTGATTGCTTTTGTTTCAAAATAAACATATATATTAGGGGTGTGCTGAATACCGTTGTCAGAGACGCACAAATACTGAACCTTAAACAGATAATAATTCCATCCGAATATCATTCCTTGTATTCGTATTCAGATTTTTCAAAAGAAATTGGTTCGGTACTGTGAATACTCAAGGAAGACTACTGCTTATCTGAAAATGCTTTTATAGATAGAAATATATAATTATTTGAAAATTATTTTCAACTTATTGTGATCCTCCTTGCTGATAGGGGGAACGATCTGTTGAGCATACAGCCCCAAATCAAGGCGAGAGCAGTGACTTTGATTCAGTCTCATCTCTCCTCCATGATCATCCAGTACAGTAGCAGGGTTCAGCACCAACACTTGTCAGTGACAGGGGAACAATTCAGCTCATAGCTATGAACCCAGTGCTTTGAGACTGCGAGTTCCCAAGGTGGCATAGTTTGTGCTCCAAATTGCGTTCTGAGCTGAGAGAATGTTTGGTTGTAGTGTCTTAGCCTACCCCAAAAACGCGAATTACCTCAGATGCGATGTCAGGAGTAAAGACTCACCACTGATGAAGTTTAGATTGCTGCAAGTACAGTGTTCTTCTCAAGCCACCTAGAAATGTGGCCAGTTGCCTAGAGGGCCTCAGAAACAACTAACAATTACCAGACATATACAAGTACAAAGCAAGGAAAAGTTTGCCCTAACATGGCAAGAATGTCACTTTGTAGGGTGAATATTGGGACAAAGGGTGAAGTGGGACACTTAAGCTTGATCTTCTGTGTCTTCATATGTATATACTTGATCGATATAAATGATATAAATGATCAAAACTCATTACTGAGTTCATCCTTGGGAAATAAAGGGTTAAATTGGTGGGGTTCTAGGTTTGTGATGTCACTTCCAGGGGAGTGGCATGCTCCATTTCAAAACCAGGAAGTTGACCATAAATGGTAAATTAAATGATTTAGCAATATGAAGCCAATAATGTTAAGGCTATAAAGAAGTAAAACTTGGTTTAGGGTTTGTAGATACCACATATATGTAGGCAGGATGTAAAAGTGCAGCAGAAAGTCTAGAAATGAATTTGTAATCATTTTATATGTCTTTATTGGCAGCTATTTTTTTATCTGTCCTTGTTACCAGTAACATATTGGTAAAGTGGGACAGTGTATTACTGGTAATTGTGTGGTATTAGTGGGACAGCCACTCAAGTCATTTAAAGGGGGTTTATGGGTCAATTCCCTTTTGTTGCATTCATTATGAATTTACATGTCAACAATAATGATTGCATTAATTAATAGTAACTACTTAGGGGTATATTTGACTTCTTATCAGCATAATGTATAGCTGTTAAAAATGGATTTCAGGATGGAACAGACAGACAGGGAGGAAGATGAGGAAAGAGAGAGAGAACAGCCTGACCTAACCGTTATATAGGAGCATCAGTTACAGAAATATCTATGACCTAAACATTCAAGTTATCTGATATTGACTATTGAGATGCTACCTGAGGAACCAGGTCGTGTAACTCTGGAAGTTTGCCAACCTTCACAGTAACAACAAAAACAAATCCATGAATTTGAATCCCTGTTTTGATTAGTGATTTGATTAAATATAACTGTTGCATGGTTCTAAATTGACTAACAAAATAATTTTGCTACCAATAGCCAATACCAATTAAGCTGGCAGAAGGTTTGTATCAATTACTATAATCCCACAACTTAATTAAGCCTACAGATGTAAAGACTAATGGTAACTAATACCTGTATTAGTTTCGTTCCTCGAAACGAAAATGTTGAAAAAAAAGAGATAAAAACCAGTGGGAAATAACTGTGGGTAAAAATTACTGTTTTGAGAAACTCAATTCTATTCACCAAAAGTGCTGGTGAACAGCGATGAAGAACAGGTGACTGATGATGCACGAAAACATATGTTTAACTGCAGTTAACCTGCACAAGTCAAGTAGGTAATGTGTAGTTTTGTTTTTTAAAACACGTCTCGCCAAACTATTCTTTTCAGAAGAAATCTGCACATGCCAATTGCTGAACGAGGATAAATGGAAGGAGAGGGTAATTTCAAATGATAATTATACATATTTTCATTCCTAGCAAAGATGAAAAGCTAGAAATTAGCTCATGGTTGCAGAACTGCGAACACTTACATACATACATCTCGACTGGCTTCCATATATTATTCCTATGCCCTAGAACAGATCAGTCATTTTTGTCATTATTTTTCAATGGTGTCCTCTCAGATTAGGTCCTCTGTTCTCTCCTTTCTGACTATGGAAGACAGTAGTACACGGTCACCAAGTTAGACTTTAATGAGAAAGGGCATAGGAATAACATATTTAAATACCAAAACTGAATCATACTCTCCTTAAAAACTGGGAAACAAGGGTTTAGATGCCTAAATGAAATTGGGTCCAGGTGGGAAAAAGCCCTCTTTTGGCTTTTACCTTGACTTAAAACAAAGACTTTACAGTATTAAACAGATGGTTTTGCTTAATTAGTTAGTCCTTAAAATGATTGTAAATAATCTTTCTCCATCATTGTGTTTCTTTCATGGCAGGTGGTGTGTGGATGGAAAGGAGTGCTAAGTCTATAGAAACTGCAGGGACATCCACGCAACACTTCTCTACATTGTTTTTTTTTTTTTTTTAACCATCCAGTTATATTTGATATGACATTCATGGAATAAACATTCATACCCTCAGTTGTAGTGTTGTGTACATTGCATTTGTACATATGTTATTCTCCTGGACAACTGAATCCTCAACAAAGGTTTTTGTCTTCACCAACATTGACTATTGTATTGACTGTAGGCCTACTTATAATATAGACCTTTTCTGTACCTAAGGGGACTCTTTATGGTGGCTGTTTATTAAATAGCATGTTCCATTTGCTTTGTAACAGTCAATTTTGATTTTTAGCCAAACATACTGTAGATAGGACTCCATTTTAATATTCCATGCTGTATTGCAAAGTCAGGAGAATATTTAAGGAATCAATCCCCACACAACTGACCACAGTCTCCAGGTTACCCTGCCTACAAGATTGGATTGTGGTTTGATTAGATGTAAAAGCATGTGACTGACATTTGAGCACAAGCATACCCTAATCCTGTTTCTACAATCATGTAGTTTAATGGAAAATGTTACATGTAAGATAGAAAAGGGGTGGTTAAATGTGTAAGTGATTAGTGAGGTGAAGCAGCATTGCTACTCATGTTAAATATTTGTATGAAACTCTATCTTATTAACAAAGAAATGAGTTGCATGCTGCCCAAGTACAATTTGAATTAGTTTATTTGTTAATCCCTTTTCAACAAATATTTAACCTTAATCAACACTTGATCACAATCTTAATTATTCACTCAAGTAGAAAAAAGTTAAATAATTAAACTTTTCTATAGTCA
This sequence comes from Albula glossodonta, assembly GCA_019788955.1. Taxonomy (NCBI): domain Eukaryota; kingdom Metazoa; phylum Chordata; class Actinopteri; order Albuliformes; family Albulidae; genus Albula; species Albula glossodonta. The sequence continues at coordinate 6,888 of JAFBMS010000330.1, read as the reverse complement.
TGCAACCATTTTCAGCTCAACCACTTAACTTGAACCCATTTACGTCAGTCAGATTTTACATTGTCACAGCCTAAATGAGTTAAACATAAAATGTTAATTAGCATGTTCCCTGTTCTATTGGTCAGTGTAGTGCATTTATCCAAAGTGCAGTAGACCCTGGGAGGTAAGCAACAAAACAAAATCACAGATCAACGTAATTTACACGAGTGAAATGGGCATTCCATATTTCTTATCGATATCAAACTCTGGTGTAACATTAAACCGCAGCACTCAATTGAAAAACAATAAACTAAAAGGCAGATACACATTTTACAAAGGGGCATACTTTTTAAGTATGAGTGAACGGTCTTTGGTGAAATTATAGTGGCAAGCAAACGATAGTGGTAAACCTAAAGGTTCAACCTGAATGGTGGTCGTACAAAATTCTGGCCAGGGTGCAAATTTACTTACACAAACATAAATAGTAAACGTAGCGATCTGACAAATTTTCCTATGGTCATGTTTATTACAAAAACCAAATAGTTACAGCGAAAGGAAGCATTATGTCCAGTGAAAATACAACGTGATCCAGTGGTGTTCGCTATCGCTATTTAGCATTTTCATAGCTTTACGTTTCTCGGAAATAACAATTATTTCCGTCTGCCTTTTCAATCGTTTTTTAAGTTTTTTATTTTGACATTTAAAGACGGATACCGTTTTCCCTCCGTTTCCCAGTTATCCACAACTGGTTACCTGCACATGTGTAGTTTAGGTATCTGCTGTAGGTTTATCTTTGGTAGCGAAAAAATGAACCAGCTATGCCAGTAATAATACAAGGTAACGCTTTCAGGCACAACTTCATTACTTGTGAAATACAGTCATATTTTAACGGTCAGCTTCAGTGCAGAAAGCTTTCAGAGTTACCATCAACTTCAATACATCTTCATTAATAGTAAACATCGGCTGTAAAATTATTTAACCCCACTTTCTTCGTAGAGTAAATTCTGCGGTAAACTCGTGTACAACTGCGAGCGATTTAATCTCCTCAAGTTCTAAACGTTAAGTCATCCCTGTGTCCTTATAGCAACGGACGCTATCAGCTGTTCAGAGCCCATTGTTGCGTCATTGAGATAGATCTTGCAGGGGGGATAAAATTTGCAGGATAGTTCCATTAAACATGCGGGAAAGAAAATGGTCTCATTGAAGAAAATGGAGTACAGTACTTACTTGTAGGGACTGTCTTTTCTTTGGGAGGTGTAGGCTTGAATTTCAGTGTTCAGTCCTGGAGGGCATTTTAAAATTGACAGGGAATAATGAATTTCAGTTTTACATTTTTTTAATGTTTACAGTTTGTAGTTTATGAAATATTTCCACTTTTCAAAATAATTGAAATTTCACCTATATCCCATTAAAAAGAAAAAATGAGAACTATTAGGAGGTAGTTTATTTCTACAATTTCATCATGTCCAGTCTTCAAACAAGATTACATTTTAATATGATGTTTTAATACTATGTTTACATTTTAAAATTGAGAGAAGAATACATTTCAGTTTTACAGTTTTTTTTATTGTTTATAGTTTGTATTTTTTGAAATATTTCAACTGTTTTCAAAATTATTGAATTGCCTGTTTTGCATAAAAAAGTAAAAGAGAGAAATGTTTATGAAAAATTACAAAAAACATTTTCGTGCATATTACATACAAATTCTAGCCTCAGATTTTTTTGCCTCAGTATGATATCACTGCATCGATTTATTAGCCAGTTATGATTAAGCAGGTAATAATTTACAACGAAGTTCAATGCAAAGTACTTCTGTCTAACGAATGTGTTTGAGAAAAAGATGGAACGTGCGTTGCTTAAAAACTTCTTTAAACCCATTCGTTAATGCTAAGATCCTATGTTATCGAGAAACCTACCCCAGATATAGGTGTGTTTCATCCATCATTTTCTGGAATAACATCCCTTGACACTTTTACATGTTTACATGCACATTTTACACGGTCAGAATTCATTTTAAACGCATAAAATCTTAAAGGGAAGGCTTGAGGGGACAAACATGTTTGCCGGATTCATCTGATGACATCTCTTAACATTTCTATACAAAACAACGAGAAATCAATATTATCAAACAAATAAACGCAAATTCATTTTTAGTAAAATCCGAAAACAAAGGCACATTAAGGTTGTTCTACGTCCAGATGCACCGACTTACCTGAGGTGTAATATTCTTCTACAGATCAGTCTGAAGGAGTTGGATGAAGTTTTCTCGTTAAAGATTAATCGGCTTAAAGGAGACAGCTTCCGAAACACATCTGATCGTTATAATTATATTAATTATAATTATATCAATAGTATAACTATAATACTAACTCCTAATGTAACATTGCATGATCAAGGACGTTAACACACAAAAGGCTTAGGCTTTTCGGTAGTTCTGCAGAGTCAAAGGGTCTTAAGTGATAGGGACATGAAGTTGGTTTCAGGTTTTATAAGTGCAGTTATCAATCCTATGATTACGTCATCGATTTTGGATCCAAGAAAGTGAAACCAGTATTGTAGTGAACTGAAAGGCGCATTCCACGTTAACATTTAACGTATCTCATTCATAGTGACCATGGCTTCAGAAAACGTGGCAGTGAGTCACCTATATTTTGCGGATTGTTGGTGAATAAAAAAAATCAATAAAGCAATTTTCCCTTGTACAACAATATATTCAGTAATTTTGACTCTGTAAACACACTTTGCTCAAAACCATGTAAATAACTATGAACTACAAAGAACATTATGTCATAGCGATTTGATGTCATTTCGACCATAAATACATTACCGCAGCTAAACGCTCAATTCATGAGGACCACATCTGCAACTGATATCTCATTGCTTTAATTCTTGCATGTGCTATCTGAATGATCCTCATCTTGCACGTATTCTGTTCAATGTATATACCGCGCCTTCCCAAAATATAGGTGTTTCTGGCACATCATAACGTGATAAGAAGTATGTGAATCCGAAAAAACGATAACTTTTAGAGCGCTATGTTCCCTATTTAAGCCATAAATTATATATGTGCTCTAAAAATGCGACAAAAATGGAATAAAATTTGAATGAAAATAATGTGACAGATTGGTGTACGCTGTGCTTCTGCTGTGTAGGGTGAGATGCACGTGGGGGCGCTAGCGAACACACTGTCACAATCAGTTTCAGTTAAAATAAGCATTTTTACAGATAAAAGGTTTCATGTTATGTCACCGTAAAGTTATGCTATGTGTTCAATTTAGCATAGGCCGTTAAGGGGTTTGCTGCCCTTTGTATATGCCAAGCCAATTAAGGATTTACATTGCATGGTAAATGTTATTCCTGATTTTGTTTGCAAAAATAGGGGTGAGAAAACACAACCTTGTAAGCGGTTTTGAGCGGACGTGTTTGAGAACCGCATGAAGTGATACATTGGGGGTATAAAGACCCTGGCCTGCGAAAACCAGTGTCGGTCGTTCTTTAAGATGAGCTGAGAGCGTCTACAATAAAAGAGAACACTGTCTTCAACAGAAGTTTTTGTCTGTGTATGTCTCTGCCGACTAACAAAGTATGTGTGTACACAGATCTCTCATCAACAAGACAACAAACTTGTTACAATATAATCAACAGTATAATTTATGGGTTGTTCATTGCAATGCAACATTTTGAATAAAAAGTATGCAGTATCCAGAACTGTATTTTATATCCATTCTAGCCATAGTGCGAAGTTCAGATGAACATGTTTTGCATGATTTATAACCAAGAACTTACTATCTAACATGTAGAAAGATGACAATGGTGTAGCAGGGAGAAAGACTATAAAATTACATGAAGTCAAGGTCTCAGAAAACATTCTCTTTGTGATTTAGTTCTATATTGTCTTTTTTGTCAAGTTGTGCGATTTGTGGAGGTTGTTTCTTGTCAAAAATGGATCAGAATGGGGGTTGCAACATTTCCGTTTCTGCTACGGAATGAACAATTTTACATATAAAACTGAGATGCTTACCTAAACTTCTAGAGTTTTATCTGCTACATTGTAGTAAGAACACGTATCTTCAATAGAATAGTCTGAGCTAACAGTTTAAAAACTGTGGAATCCTGGATCTGTCCAGAATTTGTATGAGTTAGATTAATGCCATCCTACTACAGTTAAGGCTGTACTGTATTACCCTTGTCAAAATTTAGCTGACTTTTGTATAAATCGCTTGGAACAGCAAAGGTTAAAGAGATAAATTCTTTAAAAGTCATCTGTTGACAAGAGAGTACATTATCATCAAATAGAGCTTAAGATATGACTTAGCACTTTTTGATGCTATTAAGGAAAAATAAGAATTTATTTCTACTCGTTATATCACAATTTCACCATAAAGGAGTTTTCCAGACTATGTGGGTTTGCTGGTGCACTTTTCATAGATTAATTGGCAGGTTTTTTGAAGATAGATACAATTCAGTAGAAACTCAAATAAATGTGTTGATCTCCCACTAGCAACCCTTTCTACCAAGCTCAGGAAGAGACAACTGCAGGCATGAGACACTTCAAATTCACATGACAGCTCATCTCACTCTTCGTTCCACACCGCTGTCACACCTCAAATTATATACCCATACTGTCAGTGGATCACAAGACATCTGCAGGAACCTGGCTTGAGCTGGAGTGGCCCCTTGAGAGTGAGCTAGCTGACTGACCCCGTATCATTCTCTGGCTAGGCTGGACCAACTGTTACCTTGCGGAGACTCCCCCAAAACCAATAATCAACAGACCCCCACTCAATCCTTGCAAATCTTGGCTCATGGCACTTTTTTACCAGTTAACTTTAAACGTTAATAGTATCAATAATATCCAGAACTTCAAGACCTCCCTCTGCTCTACTGTTGGAAAGTACAGATTTGTTTTCAATTTATGCAATTTGTTTTTCTGTGTGCATTCTTGAAAGATTTTATTGGTATCTTTGGCAGCAGCATGGCTAACAAATAAAGACAGATAGGTAGCAATCAAGACAGACCCTCTGTTTTGGATATCAGAACCCTCCCAAAGACAGAAAGATCCCTCTGGGGACATATACTTAAAAACAATGTTTTTTCTTTGCTTAGCTGAAACATTTAAATGGTGTGAGACTACAAAAGTTTAGTCCTATACATGCCAAGATTTTTGACAGTCCATAGAATATTTTCAGCATAAGAATTACAATGTGACACTTCATCGCAATCTGAAACCAGAGACATTACAGATTGGTTTATCAGATGAATAGCATTAAAAAAATGAATTTTGAAATGAAATGGTTTGTGGCAGCAATATTTTTGAAGGTGGTCAAAACCTTAAATTATTTTTACATAAGCTAATGTGTTTGTTCATTAAAATGAGACAAACTGTCTTGGAAAAGAATTTTGGGCATGCTTTGCATATTCCATAATGGAATGGTTGGACCCTAACTTACATGAGTAAGTTAACCAAAACAGAGCCCCTGACATTAGTTTTGAACTAAATAAATAATGAAGTGTCACTGTTAGGTTTGTTTTCTTCCCAATCAACAGGGGATAGGGCTTTAACCTACAACAGAATGGGTGAATTGTTGTTCAAAAATACTGCAATGGAAAACAGATATATAGCCTTGGAATACTTTTGCTGTTTGAATAATTGCGGGAGAAATAAGACATGTGGCATATATATGAGAGCATGATCTCGGTCATTCTGTGTCTCAGATTCGGTGCATGGCAAGTTTGCAGCCCTGGTAAAGACAAGGCATGAAAAAAAATTAAATTGGGTAGCATTTTCATTTTTTATAATTTAATTATCTATATAGGCTAGCCAACACAACAAAAAAGTAGTTTGGGGGGACTTAAAGCTGGGTAGACATTGGTGACTCACATGTGGACTTGAGAACAAGAACAAAGGATTCGACTCGGATTTGACCTTTGTGATTCAGACACAGGACTTGGGACTCCATCTGGACTCTGGTTAAAGTTTGATGACTCGACTCCCACACTGTCTTCCACACAATGTCAATGAGATGGTGCATTCCAAATAGAAAAATGGTTGATCTGTGAGAGACATCCTGCCATCTCTAGCTGAGGTGATGGAAAATGTCCGCTCTCACAGATTTTAGGAGCCGCCTTTCCATCCCTTACCACCATGTCCGCCGCATTCCTCCCCTTCACATAATGTGACTTTAAAACCTACACTGGCTGCTGTACTGCTGGTGATCAGCCTTATTCCCTGCTTTTAATTCGTGAATTAAACACTTCTGTTTTGGGTGCTGGCTGCTGCGTCCTGTTTTTTGCTTCCTGGCTCCTGGCTGACTGTTTACTACCTTGGTTGAAGTAAATGTTGCTCTTCAAGATGTTTCTGTGCTAGCCAGTTCAAGGCTTTGTGCCATATATTCTAATACAAGCTTGCTATGCAAACCTGCCTGTATGTTGGCTAGTTAGGTAGTTTCAAGTGTCATAAAAACTACATCTCTAGCTTTAAGCCCAAACACACAACTTGCTAGATGTAACTAGTTATAACAAAAAAAATCTCAGTAAAACCAGTTTTTGTTTGATTTCATCCTACTGGTTTTGTGAGGTATGTTACTGTGGCAACCAGTGGTATGTTGCTAAATTAATACGTAATTCCAAATTTAGGGGGGAAATTCTGACTGGGGAGTTTTTGCTGCATAAATATTTATGCACCTCCTGCATGAAAACCAAACATATTAGGCCTAAACAAAGCCACTCAATATTCTGTTCACACCAGATGGGCTGAAAGGGAACAGTCGTATTTAATGGAATAAAAACGTTCAAAAAATATTAAATCAGTACAATCAAGTACAGGGCGTCCTCGACTTATGAACAAATTCCGTTCCTACGGCTTGTCGTAAGCCGATTTTCGACGTAAGTCGGACTTTATACCTAAAT
>JAFBMS010003290.1:0-13614 GCA_019788955.1 Albula glossodonta | reverse complement strand
TAATGCCTGCTGCATTATATTTATTTGTAGCCACCTGCCAATCAGTATCAAGGTCCCTCTTGTGTATTCTTACTTCGCAATACAACCTCATTATATGTGTGCTAAAGTGAGTATAAATATCAAAAGTATTTCAATGTGTATATTTTATGATTTTCTGTTTGAATGTAGTTTCATCTTTAGATCATCTGTTTTTTATTGTTAACCTTTTTTTCATCCCAGTTCATTGGGTTGAAGCTGGAATCTAAGATCATGGCTGTTTGTACATGCTGTTGTTAGGATATTTTGCCCTTCTCCATGGAACCAAATGCAGGACATTGAAGAACATGCTGACGACTTCTCTTAAGAGAATGTCGGTTTATGACAATGCACAGGGGAGAGATATCCTCAGAACATTCGGGCTGCCTGTGCCAAGAAAATCTCTAAAGAATCAAGTTCTTGTGTGGTGTGTTGATATACAGTCCATGGTCATACATATCAAAGGACTGAGTTAAGTGACGGGCTCAGGACAAATGGGAGGGAGTATGAATATCAAAGGCAATTCCACAAGCGAAAAGGTCACAAACAGAAATAGGTCCTACAGCATAAAAACACAAAAGGATTAAAGAAAACTTAGGAGTAAACAAGAGGAATTCCAAACAAGAAGGCAAAAATCAAAACAGTCTAAGATAAGTCCAAGGGACTTATCAAAGGTAAAGGCAATTGCTCGAGCAGTCGTATGTAGAAAGTTACAAATTCTTTGAACAAGGCACACCATCTAAGCAGGGGGGTTTGGGTTATGATTATATGATTATCCTGAGCACAGGTGAGAGAAAACTCAGGTGTGTAATCAGCGAGCCTGGTCTGGACGGAGTCAGGACGCCCTCTGGTGGTTCCTGCTGGTATCAGTCACTGAGGTGACATACCGTAGTTAAATGCATTCACAAAAATATATGTAACTTCTGCATTTGTTCAATGAGCTTATTTGATACTGAATTTAAGTATTTATGTTTCTCATACTAAAAGAATCTGAGACATGAGCTTGATTCAAAAGTATTACTATATTTTCATACCTTTTTGAGGCCCACAATATTTCCAGGTTTGAAATATGTAGTGTGTTGGAAACATTTGGAAAATGACAAGTTTCAAGAATGTACAAATAAAGATATTGTTAATTTTTATACATGGCAAAAAAAAAAATATTTTTGAAGAATAAAATATTTGTCCATCACAGTCCCTTGGATTCCCCTACAACTGAATCTACAGTGCTGTGAAAAAGTGTCTGCCCCCTTACAGATTTCTTCTGTTTTTGCTTTTTTGTCACACTTAAATATTTCGAAACAAATCACAAAAATAAAACAAAAAAAAAAACAAAATAAATAGAGGAAACTAATTAAACCAGCTCAACTAAACTAAAGCAATTTAAACCAAAAGGCAATAATAAATCGATGGAAAGAAATATGGTTTTCACCTAGCCTTTATCACCACTGTCGTCCTTGGAGGCTAAAATCAACTGCCTAAAATACAGTGGTACCTTGACATATGAGTTTAATTCGTTCTGTGACTGAGGTCGTATCTCAATTTGCTCGTATTTCAAATTAATTTTCCCCGTTAAAATTAATTGAAATGCTATTAATCCGTTCCAGCCCCCAAAAAACCACAATTTTTTATGTTACATGTTTTTAGATAAGAAAAAATGTACTTTATAAATAACATATAATGTATAGAAAAATAATAATATATAATAAAAGAGAATGTAAATAAATAAACTGGTTTTATTAAGCGTATTTACCTTGAAGACCAGACGAAGATGCTGGCGGAGGAGGAGGTTGGGGGAGTTTTTCATTTCGTGCTCTATCACTTAACTTAACTTACTCACTACACACTTAATGCTACAATTTATTGCTATTTTAACTTACACACTATGTTATACTTTATCGCTAAACTTAATTGCTACTTTTTTATTTATTTGCGCGGCAAGATAACCACGTGAACTGAACACTTGCTGGGCTACCTAGCGGCAGGTGGCGTAAGCTTGCTGGCTCGTATCTCAGACCTTGGCTTGCATCATAAAGCAAAAAATCGACCAAGCGACGGCTCGTATCTCGGAAAATTCATAAGTTGATTCACTTGTAAGTCAAAGTATCACTGTAGAGGGAAGGTACCTAGATACTTCCTCTAACGGCTATACTATTTTCATCAATTGAATGCATTTTCCAGTGTGTCCAATAACCACATAAACAGACACAAAAAACATGTTGATCAATTATGATATACATAAGTATAGCTGTCACAATTAAAACCCAAACCTTTAAAGCAATAATTTCACCAAATTGAAATTACTCCCCCCTCCCCAAACAAACATTCTAGGTGAGTACGCAGCAATCTACAACACTTCTTTTCGTCTTACAGCCAGTACTTTGGTGTATATACAGACACAGTTACTCAAACTCAATTGGTAAAATTATTGATTAAAATTTGTATTACTCATATATGATGTATGGTTTGTATTACTCATGTATACAGTTTTTTGTTCACTAGTCATTAATCTGAATTAGCCATGCACCGAACTATTAATTTGTATTGGTCACACATAATGATTTTACAAATATTAATGTGTTATTCAACACTATAAATCACTTTTCTGTGTTCATTGGTCACAGATTCTGCATGTCTGTTTAAACTGTGCCAAAGGCTTTTGCTTGTGAAAAGTAACTAAGAGGTAAATTCTCTTAGTTCCCTATCAGGCCTGGTGTCCCTGAGTGAATGAAGTCTAGCACAGGTGTGTGTGTGTGTGTGTGTGTGTGTGTGTGTGTGTGTCCATAGCCATTCAGGCTGCTATTAACCCCTGACCTTCCACCACCACAAATGTATGCTGGTGCTATTAACCTGTTACAAGCAATTATCGAATATCCATGTATTAATATACACTGGTTCTACATGTATTTACATATAATGTGTGTTACATATAATGTGTGACCTTGCATGGTGGACCCTGGCTCTTTGTACGGGCCTCCATATTCTTTGCACAAAGCTGACGCATTGCTGAATGTACTGCTTCTCCCATATTGCAATATTAAACAAGAAAAAGAGAACTTTGGTCATTCTCCATTATTTAAAGATATTTTTTGCCACAACAGTAACAGAGTTTGCATTGTACGCCAAACATAAACAAAGACTTGGCGCCTTAAATCCATAGGAGATGCCAGCTTTTACTCAAAAAATTCAACATACCCTTATGTCTTGCAGGTGCTGTATTTTAAGACAGCCAATGATGATAGAAGCAATGAAACCATGCCGCTTCCCATTTACAGTCTCCATTAAATATTGCAATCAATAAAACTCACATACTAAAAGTGTCTGTCTCTGCTCGATGTCCACGTACGCAGTCCCAGAGGATAATATAAAAGAGCAGGCACGGAGAATTCGCTCTGTGACACCCATACAGCCTGCCTGGGCTGGCCAGATGAGAAGCCTCAAATCAGGCTTCATTTTATTACTGTTACTGACCTGCAGTAATGCTCAGATCTTGGTGGTTAAGATTAAGACGGAACATAAGGGTGATTTTACATGAAAAATTTTTGTGAAATTAGTTGACCATCCCTTTAAATGTGTGTATGTAAGGACTGAGTGATATTCTATATAACACTAAGCTAGTGAGTGTGTATGTCTGACTCTAGTCCAGTTGGCTCAGGGACACTGAAGAGTTTAATCCATACAGGTAAAATCCAGCACAGAGGGGTTTGTGTTCAGTGAAGCTGGTGTGGTACCTGTGCAGGAGGGTCAGTGTGTCAGAGTCAGAGATGCTGTAGAAGGACAGAGTGCCGGCTGGACGATCCACACACACTCCTACTCTGTATTCACACACTCCTTCACCATCACCATCATTGCGCACTCCTACTTTGCAGTAAGGGGAAGGGGGGACAGTTATGTCTGTTGCCCTCTCATTGAGCCTGACAGAGTACCTCTGTTTAGAGCAGTATAGACTCCAGGTGTTTACATTCTGTACAGACGAAGGGTCATCCTCTCCTTTTCCTGTTCCTTTATATCCCAGTGAAATCTCAACCCATCCCCCCTGAGGGACACTCCACTCAGCCTCCCAGTAACAGCATCCAGACAGACTCTCTCTGCACAAAACCTGGGGTCTAAAGTGAATTCTCTCTGTATAATCAGGATATGGCTGCTCCTCTCTCCCCCGTGTCACCTTCCTGATCCCCTCAGACACAGACAGCTCTCTGTGTGCTGTGTTTGGATCCAGTGTGAGCTGACAGCCATCTGCAGACCAGAGACATTAATGAGATTATTTATGATTAATATTCATTAATATTTATTTCATTATGTGACTGACTGCATGTGAGAAAAAGAGAAACAGGGTTGGGTTTTTATGTGTGTACACCTCTTTGAGTGTGTGTGTGTGTGTGTGGTTACTTAAGTGTCTATACTTAGGTGCATTTTTGTAAACATTATCTGCAAACAAACACTTAGAATGTACTCAATGACCATATGACACAAAAATAACACACACACATAACACTGTAAATATGTAAAGACTTCTGTTCAGATACAGAAATGTGTCACTGTGAAAGAGGGATGAGAGGAAAAGGAGGGAGTGAGTGTTCAGTGCTGGCAGACTCACATTTCCTGGGTCCTGGTTTGTTCCTGCTCTCTCCTCCAGGGTCCACACTGTAGAAACAGCAGAACAGACAGTGACTGAGTGACACACAGTGTGGAAACTCTCTGTACTTACAGCAGTGTGTCTATGAGGTGCAGCATGGAAACTCTCTGTACTTACAGCAGTGTGTCTATGAGGTGCAGTGTGGAAACTCTCTGTACTTACAGCAGTGTGTCTATGAGGTGCAGTGTGGAAACTCTCTGTACTTACAGCAGTGTGTCTATGAGGTGCAGTGTGGAAACTCTCTGTACTTACAGCAGTGTGTCTATGAGGTGCAGTGTGGAAACTCTCTGTACTTACAGCAGTGTGTCTATGAGGTGCAGTGTGGAAACTCTCTGTACTTACAGCAGTGTGTCTATGAGGTACAGTGTGGAAACTCTCTGTACTTACAGCAGTGTGTCTATGAGGTGCAGTGTGGAAACTCTCTGTACTTACAGCAGTGTGTCTATGAGGTGCAGAGTGGAAACTCTGTACTTACAGCAGTGTGTCTATGAGGTGCAGTGTGGAAACTCTCCGTACTCACAGCAGTGTATCTATGAGGTGCAGTGTGGAAACTCTCTGTACTTACAGCAGTGTGTCTATGAGTGCAGTGTGGAAACTCTCCGTACTCACAGCAGTGTGTCGATGAGGTGCAGTGTGGAAACTCTATATTTACAGCAGTGTGTCTATGAGGTGCAGTGTGGAAACTCTCTGTACTTACAGCAGTGTGTCTATGAGGTGCAGTGTGGAAACTCTCTGTACTTACAGCAGTGTGTCTATGAGGTGCAGTGTGGAAACTCTCTGTACTTACAGCAGTGTAAGTGTGTCCAGTTTAGCAGCAGAGAGTGCTCTCACTCCTGTGTCTCCTGGGTGATTATAGCTCAGATCCAGCTCTCTCAGGTGTGAGGGGTTTGAACGCAGAGCTGAAGCCAGAGAATCACAGCCTCTCTGTGTGACTCGACAGCCTGACAACCTGCAGAGAGAAGGAGACCAGGTTTGGACAAACACACCTTTTTCAGGTTGAACATAAAACAACAGACTTTGAGATTAGCAATCATCATTACCAAGCTCATAATAGTGAATTATAGACACCTCAGAGTATCTGAGTATAATATATCATTAGGAAATAAGAATGCATAATTAGTAGGATGTGATATAAGCCTTATATCATTATTCAATAAGAGGAATTGGTTATTTATTTTATTGTAATCAGTATGAGGAGTGTCATAATGTTTTAATCCTAAGAACATGATCAATTTTTATGGTATAAATTCTTAATTTATGTATATACTGAAATTGTTTGGTTTAATGGTTTTGGCCAAACGCCTTACTAAAGCAAAGATGCTAATTTGTGTAACTGATGTCAGATTTACACTATAAAGTGTCTGAGTCATTGTTAACATTAGTGGTATATTTAGTCACAACTGAAGCCTTTCATGAGAGAGGGCTTTATTTCTTTATTTTTATGTATCCTAAACTTCACCTGTAAACATACTGAGATTAACATCTCTTTCTCAAGGGGGTCCTGACATACACACAGTAACAATAATAATGACAAGACACATTAATGGAAACAAGACAAGTCACAATTATAAGCAGTGGGTGAAATATTTAAAAACAGGTGCACATTTCTGTAGAGGCAGACCTGGCGTTATGGGCGGGCCCTGGGGGGCCAGGCCAACCCATCCAGGACTTTGGCACTCCCAGGAGAAATCATTGTTATTATTATTATTATTGATCATCAGGGCCCGCCCATAAATACCAAATGCCTAGCCAACTACTTTCCTCTGGCGCTGGGACTGTGTAGCTGTAAGATTAAATGTTGAAAGTCTTTGGTATTAATATGTCAGTTTCAAGCTGGTTCTGAAGATTCTTCCAGCTTTTGGAGCAATTTAAAAGAAGTTTTCTTGAGGTCAACAGGCAGTTGGGGGACTTTGTGGTACTGAAGCTAATCATTTAATGAATTCCATGAAGCAGAGAACACAGGTAGGAGATGGGCTCTCCAATAATGGCTCTGTAAGCAAACACATACCAATGAACTGACCCATACAGATTAAGTTGAACCAGTCAATTTATGAAGATTGCAGCAATGAGTTAATGATATGGCTTTTATAATAAAATGCAATGAACTAGGATTCACTCCATCTAAAGCTGTAATGATTTACAAGAGTCAGTCATATACAGCATGTCTCCATATTCAATGACAGGTAAAAATGTAGATAAAACTTTATTTCTAAATGAAAAACCCCAGCTTTACTTTCAGTTTCTGCACCAAATTATCAGGAAGCATTTTCAAGCTAATTTTATCACCTAACCAGATAAATACTAATAAGATGAAACTTTCTGAATGCAAGTACCACACAATGTAAGTATTTGCAAGTCATTTTGTAAAGGGGTATGAGATCTGGTTTCAGTGATTGGTTTTGGATAAATCTCACATTTAGATTTCCAAATGGAGGAAGTGCATTTGTTTTGCAAATTTCTTAAGTGGTTCCAATCAGCGGGGGATGTTTTGCTTTGGACCAATTATTATCCCAACCTGTTACTGTACATTTTAGAGCTTAGTTTACTAGTAAGAGATAATATATTGATATACAGTGTTCTCAGGCAAAATCTATATCTGGAGTAAGATCAATTTTATCATGACCGTGTGAATACAGATCACGTGTGTATTGACCGTGTAAATACAGGTTCTTCTACCAACCTTTTGAAACTCCTTTCAAAATAAGACAAGACTTGGCGCGCCCCGGTAGCTCAGCCGGTAGAGCGCATGCCACATAAGGCTCTCTCTCTCCCTGCATTTCCTGTCTCTCCACTGTAGTGGTCAAATAAAAATGGAAAAATTCCAAAAATTATGTTTAAAAAATTGAAACAAGACTGAATGTTTAGGAATTCTAACACAGACAATAATCATTGATTTTGCCTGGTTCCTGACCACAATTCCTTGCCTGCCATTTGCTCTGCTTGCCTGTAGGTTACCTGACTGCCTGCTATATTCTCTGCATGTCTGTGGATACTGATTTTTGCCTGTTGCTTTGACCCTGCCTGAGACCTAAGACCTGCGGACCTTAAACTGACAATAAAGCCCTTTTTTAAACTGTCAATAATACTGTATTCCTGGTGGTCTGCGATTGAGTCCTGACAGTTTATGCTGTTATGCACCGACAGGAGAATATTTATGGGGTTCTTTCATAATAATCAGATCAAGCAAGGTACTCTTGTCTGGGGTTTGTGTTTGTTACTCACCCCAGTCTCTGCAGTTTACAGTATGGGTCCTCCAGTCCAGCAGAGAGCGCTCTCACTCCTGAATCCTGCAGCTCATTGTCTCTGAGCTCCAGATCTCTCAGCTCTGAGTGGGGGGAATGCAGGACTGAGGCCAGATCATCACAGCAGCCCTCTGTGAGATTACAGCAACCCAGCCTGTGGGGAGAACACACATACACTATAAATATACACCAACCCAGCCTGTGGAGAGAATACACACACTATAAACATACACCAACCCAGCCTATGGAGAGAATACACACACTATAAACATACACCAACCCAGCCTGTGGAGAGAATACACACACTATAAAAATACACCCACCCAGCCTGTGGAGAGAACACACACACTAGAAATATACACCAACCCAGCCTGTGGAGAGAACACACTATAAAAATACACCAACCCAGACTGTGGAGAGAACACACACACTATAAATATACACCAACCCAGCCTGTGGAGAGAACACACACACTATAAATATACATATACACCAACCCAGCCTGTGGAGAGAACATACACTGTAAAAATACACCAACCCAACATGTGAAAAGAACACACACACACACACATACAATAAATATCCATTACCCAGCCACTGAAGAGAACACACACACACACTATAAAGTGCATCATATGACTGGACCCAGGAAATGGGATTTCCTCTTCATTTGATCATAGATGTTTACAAAACTACCACTTTTCCTGATATTTTGGTCATTTTTACCAGCCCATGAATCATTATTTGATAAACGCCTTAATAAGGAGGACAGTAAGAATAATAATCATTATTTTTCGTTATTTTTTTTCTTTCAGGACAATTTTTTCATATAATGACACTACGCAGGATAAAGTTGTAAGTGACCTGTTGTTTAACCATCCACCCTGTGGAGAGAATATGCACACAAACACAGACTCAAATACAGAAGCCATTTTCTAATCTGGTCTTGCAGACTATGAGGACCAGACATCAAACCAATATCTCACTTTAACAAATTTAACACAAACAAATTCTGGTTCTGCAGTCCACACACCTGGCAACACTGAGATTCATGGGGTTCTATCTTGCACTTGGCACAAGGGGTGCTATGCTTTATTTCAGTCATTGCGCCTCCGCCCTCTTAATAGCATAAGACTTTGCACCCACATGGGTGTGTCAGTGCTCAGGTAAGGTGTGGTCAGTCGCAATGGCGGCGAAATACTATCTTGCATGCATCTCAAAGCGATTACACTTAAGACCAACAAAACCACCTCTTCCATATTTTCACAGTTGTTATTGCTATTTTCACACTTCAACGTCTTATAGATAGTGATGCACACCTACATGGGCACCTACAATGTGCATACGCCCCAATTACATGGGGGCATATACAATAATTAATTAATAAATATAAAAAGATTACAATGTAAAATATTACTGTTGTATATATCAAGATATGTGCAACATACATGCTACAATGTTTAGTCATAATATTGATCAGAACTAGAGATAACTGGGGTCTCCTTATTTATAGAAATAAAAGATTTACTTTAGGCTATTCCTGTTATTGTTGTCAATCCATTGCCTTTGACAGTCGTGCCTCAGCAGCAAAGGCAAAAATCCATGATTCTCAAGGCAAAATGTGAGACTTGAAAAGTATGGCAGTGATGATGAATGAAATTGGTTATTTCTTTGATGTGTTAAGGATGTACACATCAGCATTAAAACAGACTATGTCTAAATGACTTTTGTTCCACATTATTACAAGACCAGGGAAGTTATGCTGTAATAATTCTACATTACTCTATAGCAATATGGGTTCTGAAAAACACAAGCAAACTACAGTGAAGATAATTTATTTATGACACTTGTGAGAATGGTGAATGTGCAAAGGGTGAACGGAGAAAGTAATACAAGATGAATAAAACAGGAAAATAAAGAATGTTAAAAGATATGTTTAACTCAATTCATTCAGTTCTTTCACAAAGTAAAAAAAACATGAAGCTAAACAAGATCAGAATCCAAAAAATCAAGTTCTGTGATGAAAAATGAATAAATTAAAAAAAAAAAAAAAATCCAAGCAGTCTTCTCTCAATATGGTGAGCAATAATTGACCCCAAAGAAACCATATTAATTTTTAATCATTCCTTCAGCAGTGCATCAGTTCATGAAGGAAAATCACTGTCATCTATCAACGGATCATTTTTTTAACTTTTCAAAAGAAGAGAAATCCACTATATGTGGATATACGGGCCACAATGCTTAACCCGCTAGGCTGTAACAGACCAATATCAGCATATATCTATACCCTGATGAGCAGCTCGGATAGTTTATTTGACTGAGAAAAAGTCCAAAACATGGTCCAGTGAATATTGCATTTATTTGGAAATGTTGCATCACGGAAAATGAGGATAGCCTTGTTTGACCTCAGGGAGTTGCCTGCTGTTTCTATAATTTCTCTGTTCACTGAATTTCACCTCACGAAAGTCAGGAATCTACAGTTTCTTCCACTTAAGTCACAGCAGCTTTAAAACAGCAATAAGCCAAGACACAAACCTTATCCATTTGCAAAGGCTATGAAACATGACACTGTTTTTGGTTTACACATCACACCCATGTATAATTAAGCTTGTTAGTCCATCTTCAGTAGACATTGCACCTGAGTTTTGTGCATAAGGACGTCCCCCATTGAAATAATGAAGTGGCTTTGCAATGCCCATGAATATGTTTAAGATAATGTGATAAGGCACAGCGCTTAGCACATAACGCATAAGTCTGTCAAGGTCCTTCTTTAACTTGCTGTGATAGAGGAGTAAGAAGAGAGGGATGTGACTAATGTGGACAAAGGCCGAGGGCCGAGGGAGAGAGGAGGAAACAGACAGGAGGAGCTGTTTAACATGCTTTTGTAAAAGAGCCATGATTGCTCAGAAGAGAGGGATGGGAATGTGACAAAGAAGAATTCAGTTTACTAAAGGTCACATAGTACACAGCACTACTCACCCCAGTGTCTGTAGTTTACAGTTTGGACTCTTCAGTCCAGCACAGAGCAGCTTCACTCCTGAATCCCCCAGGTTATTGTAGCTGAGGTCCAGCTCTCTCAAGGGTGAGTTTGATGACTGAAGAACTGAGGCCACAATTTCACTGGACTCCTTTGTTAGATCACAGCTGTCAAGCCTGCAAAGATCAGATAATTTGTTATTAAATATTTAAAATTTAAAAGAAAATAAGCCACCCTTCCAATTATGTATATCAGTAAATACTTTAAATATTCAATTCCCACTGTGGGAACTAGTGTTGTCAACAATACCAAAATTTTGGCTTCGATACTGATACCAGGTATAGTATCGCAGTATTAAAATGATACTCAATACTGGGACGGTACTGATTTCATACTAACACTACTGAAAATACCTTAAGAGATCAGTAACAGAATGTCCTCAAGGGTTAATGACATTTTTGAATTCACTATTTATTGACAAACTTTCAGTTAAAGTTGTTACGCATCGGCCTATATATATAATATTAAAACTATATAATATTAAACAGAATAAATACATACTTCGAAATGAAACAAAAACAACAAACCTTTAACAAATCTTTAAATAGAGCTTTCAAAGTTACAAACAGATCTTTCAAAAACTTCTGATCTAGGAATCCATTACAATGAATCTGGCTCAAAGCATCTCTCCATAGCTGCGCTTCCCAGTGAGAATTCTGCTAAAGTTCTATGTTGTAAACTCATAGAACCGTGGGTATAAAACCATGACACTCATCCTTCCAAAACAACAAATGTATTTGGCAGTATTTTAAATGTATGATTTGGAATTCAAACTACCTAACCAATCTTTTAAAGTTATGCTTCTCAGCAGTATAAAGAAATGGCTTTTTTTAAAAATATACGCTACATTTTCAAATATGCTACGCTGCCTGTGCGTGCAATTTACCAGTGGCAAACCGTCAGGGCCTTCAAGATATTCAGAGAAGGCCCTGTAATCCTCAGATGAAAAAAGGAAACAACGTATCTGATTAATTCAATAAACATTTCTGTGTTGCCTACCTGTAATATTACAGTGTTTTACGCCGGCTTGATTCAGACATTTGCGTTTTCACAAACAGCTCCTCCGGGTAATGTCGAGATAAGTTCAGGGTTGCAGTGTATGTGAAAAGGGATCTAGTGTTGGACAAACTAGCTAGACAAAGACCATTAAAAATGGCTACAAGTGGAGATGATATTGTCGTGGATTTATTATCAAACCAGAACTACTCACACAAAATTGATTTGATCTTTTATTTTTAATTGTTGAATGAATCATTTCTTAAGCATTGGTTGTGCATTTAATTTGTGAGTCTTTCTTGGTAATGGTAGTTGTTACCATTATTATATTTTCTACATATTGTTATATATTTTATAACATTATATCATTATTGCCTCTGTCAATTTTAAGTACCGAAGGCCCAGATCTGACAGGCATGGTTCGCTACTGCTATTTAGGATACAATAATGTTAACATTAATCAGTGTATCTCATGTCATTACACAGGTCCTCATCATCATATCAGCTGGCTACCCAGCTGTCTTATTCACTAACATCACTGGCTAATTTGTTTGTGCTCTTTGATTCGAAGCTCATGCTGTATTACCAAGGATGAATGCATATGTGAATGTCACGAATGTGTCTGCCTCGCTAGGCGCTAGTACTGCCATCTAGTGAAGATTACAACTTTTATCCTCAAATTAAAGGCAAATTAAATCAAATTTAAGGCAAATTACACCGTTTATCCTCTCAACACAGAGACACATTTGACCAAAAAGTATGGAACGTTGGAACATTCTGATACCATATCATGTTTTAAAAATAAGTATTGAAAAAGTATTGAAGTTTCGGTATACCATACAGCACTAGTCGGAACACAATAATACAAATACACACACTATAAATATACAGTAACCCACTTCTTGTGTCCCTGCTATATAATGGACCAGGACACTATATGGCAGTGAGGACACTGCACTGAAACTGGGGCTACAAGGAGCAGACATGCAATGCTACAGCACATGAGATAGGGGGCAGCAGAGAGTCATTATGTGACAGTGGCACACAATCATTGGAAGCTAAACACTGTTAATCTGACAGTGAACAGCACAGGGCACTGAATGGCTTTGTGTACAAGTACACCACTGATAAGCAGCTGGCTACTAACTTACATGCTAACTGGGGATCACTCAGACTCAGAGACCCCATCAGTAACCTGTAGCTTCCCCTGACTGGACTGAGAGCTATATAACTGCTCACCATCTTTATTTACCTCAACAACTGCCTAGCTGTGTATCACAAGCTAATGCAGTTCAATATTAAACAGAATTTGTTATCTGTGTATAATGGAATTATCTGTTGGCAGAATGGAGTGCTGTGATTTGAAAGAAGGAGTGAGAGTGTCGGGATAACATAGCCGTATGAAGCACCGTAACTGGACAGAAGGAATGAGAGTTTTGGGATGTAATAAGATAAAGCACTGAGATTGGACAGAGGGAATAAATGTTCTGTTCAGCCATTTAGTGTCCAGTCAGCACACATGTCCTGACACTACACAGACTCCGCAGAAACCCTGCATTCTGATCTACGACCACACACCTGGCAACTCATGGGGTTTAATCCTGCTTTACTTTGCTGTGATTGAGGAGTAAGAAAAGAGAGGGATGGCAATGTGACAAAGAAGAATTCTATTTATTAAAGGTCACATA
>JAFBMS010003289.1:0-13654 GCA_019788955.1 Albula glossodonta | reverse complement strand
GAATAGAATTACTCTGACTAATATAATAATCAAATGTAACATGCGGCATGTAAACTGTACAACAAACTCCATTCCCCCTGTCCATGTGCTTTATCTTCTTAGAGCAGAGCCGATTAATGGCATCATATTATGATCTGGCACCAGACAAACTGAAAGTGTATACTGTATCATGTAACCTTCAGTAACTGAGTGCAACAGTAGTGTGTGTTTCCTGTGTATGATTTAAAGTTTGATATGTATTTGAAAGGTTTAAAGAGCTGAGTGACATCTCCGTGCAGGTTTGTCTGTATCTCATCATATTTTCATTAGTGTGCATCATTTGCTTTCACAGCAGGCAAAAGAGGTGTATATTTTATCACAATCTGCACTCTGTCCTGATCTAAGGGGTTATGGCGTTTGTTTATTCCTGTGTTCTCACATTTATTTTTAGGGGGTGGTTTTCCATGCAGTAGTTCCACATTCACATGAATCATCAATCTGATTCTGTTTGTTGTGCTGAGTGATTTTGGATTCACTGTTCATTTGATATGTGAGTTGTTTGAGTAATATGAGGTATCACAGGTTTGTATCAAAAAACAGAAAGAATATTGCACAGATGAAAGCACAGCGAAAACACAGAACTGTGACTGTGCTGTTAACTCTTATTCCTCAGTGAGGGTCTGCAGTCAAAGAGGGTGTGGTTTGCTTAGAGGGTTAGCGATCAGAGGAATGACACTCCAGTACAAACCCCCGTGCCCCACACTCACACTCTGTGCTAAGGCCAAGACCCTTTCCTGAGCCTGCCAACGAGGCACAGGCCAGCCCCCATCCGGCCACCTATGGGGGGGGCAACACACCCGGGGACAGGGAGGTAACACTCGCACACACACGCTCACAAAAAGAAAAGCCAAGGGTTGGATGCAGCTCGGCCCGCGCAGGCCTCCTCCGCATCCCAAAATAAAAAACAAAACTCAAAGAAAATAGGCAGGGGACTGCTGCTCCGTCCTGGAACCACCGCAGCTGAATCCTGCAGGCTTCCCTGACTCACAGTCACTGCAAGTCGGGGAACGAAACGGGCCAAGAAGGAGAGAAGGCACGACGCAGATCACCTCTCTGTGGACTGGGCAGGGCAGTCAGACACACGCTTTACTTTGCGGCACACGTCCCTCTCACCACCGGGGCTCTGCCCCCACTCGCCTCCTGCCCAGCCCGGGGTTCTCAGCTCCGTCGCCGACTCTTCTCTCCTCACTCTCGGTTATTGCTGCTATTCTCAGTAGCTTACAGGCTTTTTCCCTTTGAACCCACAAATGGGCTTCTTTTAACCCAAATGCTGGAAACTTTTCCTTGTTGTGATGTCACCAGTGCTCAGGTCAGATAAATCGGAGCTCAAAAATGATGCCCGAATTTCTGACCGATAATTCCAAGTTCGACAATCATTCAATTCGTTTTTCACTGGTCGAATGTTGTTTTTTAGGTTTACCGCCCTCACAGAAGGCGACTAAATGCTGAACTGTTGGAGAAGTTAGTTGTCCTAAAAAACAACCAAACTGAAACTGTCGTGTAAGGGGGTACATGAAGGAGAATATGTTGTTTGGGGGAAGGGAGCACTTCTTTCTCTCACATACTAAATGTGTTACATACTGTAATGGCACTGTTCATTGTCTCTTGCACTTCTTCAAGTGATGTCTTGTAAAGTTAGAGATCTAGAAAATTAGCTTACTCTACTGTTGCACTCCCCCCACGACAATTCTTCCAAAGAAAAATGCAGAAATGAAAATTAAAAGAAAACTGAAACTAAATCAAAACCTCAACGAAAAAACTGTCAGCTGTTTTGCATTTACATTTATTTATTTAGCAGATGCTTTTATCCAAAGCGACGTACAAGGAATAAATACAATAGTTACAACTCAAATGCAGCAGCAAAAAAGCATCATTTACACTGAAGCAGTGAAAACCATAAGTCTAAAAACAGTCATAAGCAGAATAAGCATAGTATAACCAACAAACACAACAACCAACAAGCATATAAAACATAATACATAACCAAATAAAACAAAAATTATTATGATTTATACAAATTAAGATATGAATGTAAATACAGAAAATATTACAAGACATATATAATAAATGAAGAGCATGGAAACAGCAAGACATCTTGCACAAAACATGCAAAGCTGGTGTGAGTTTTGTCTGACAGATTACACAGACAAAAGGCAAGTGGCAATAATTCATTTAGTATAAATTAGAGTAGGGAGTAGAGTCAGGGTGTGTGTCTCAGTATAACAAACATTCTATATATATTCAGATATATATAGATTTCTATATTCAGAGGGAAGATATATTTGTACATTTCGGCTATCATGCTATTCCCTGTTAAAATGCAGAGTAAATTGGAAATAAATAAGTGCAGAGCAAATGGGAAATGTTCATGGTGGTAATTATTGAATTAAATGCTGCTCACTTTGTGTGTGTTAATTATCACAGACCTCACCCCCACAGACAACCATAATTGCCAGTTCGTGAACAGCTATAAAATACAAATGCTTATTAGCTTTCTATTTAAAATTGTTTAAAATATTTAAAAATAAAATGATTCCTGTTTTTATTTCAATAAAAAATCTTTTCTTGTTCCATTCCATTTTCTGAAACAATACCTTGTTTTCGCAAAACTAAAAAACATAAAAAATGACTACAGGACCTCATTCACATAGCAACCAATGTTCCCAAATCAAGACTTGTTCCTAAATGTGTGTGTGTGTGTGTGTGTGTGTGTTTGCGCACATGCGTGTTTCATATATGGATGGGTGAGACCCCAGGTTTAGGTTATGGTTGATCATAAGTGTTAGGCAGAGCATGTGTGTGTGTGTGTGTGTGTGTTTGTGGTACTCTGTGGTGTGTATGAGGTAGAGTGGGTGTGTGTATATGGTTGACTAAGTGACTGTGTGTGTGTGTGTATAAGACTCTACTCCAGTTGGCACAGGGACACTGAGGAATTTACTCCATACACTGAAAACCCAGCACAGAGGGGTTTGTGTTCAGTGAAGCTGGTGTGGAATCTGTACAGGAGGGTCAGTGTGTCAGAGTCAGAGACACTATAGAAGGACAGAGTGCCGGCTGGACGGTCCACACACACTCCTACTCTGTACACACACACTCCTACTCTGTACACACACACTCTTAATCTGCGGTAGGGGGAGGGAGGGACAGGTAGGACTATTTCCTTATTGTTGTGACTGACAGAGTATCTGTGTTTCGAGCACTCCAGACTCCAGGAGTTTTTATTCCCTCCAAACAAACAGTCAGCACTCCATCCTTTCCTGCGTATGTCTTTATATGTCACTGCTATATCAACCCCTCCCCACTCAGGCCCACTCCACTCAGCCTCCCAGTAGCTGCGCTCACACAGACTCTCTCTACACACAACCTGGAACCAGCCATCAAATCTCTCTGGATGACCAGGTATGGCTGGTTCTCTATTCCCCATGTCACCTTCCTGTTCCCCTCAGACAGAGACAGCTTTCTGTGTGCTGTGTTTGGATCCAGTGTGAGCTGACAGCCATCTGCAGATCAGAGGCATTAATCAGATTAATTATCATTATTATATTCATCTCATTATGTGTGTAATGCAGCGTGTGAGAGAAAGTCACTATGAAAGACTGTGTGAAAGAGAAAAAGAGACGGAGGGGTTGAAAAGAGAAGAGTTATGAGAGAAGAAGGGGGTGAGAGAGGAGAAGAAATGAGGGAGTGTTCAATGCTGACAGACTCACATTTCCTGGGTCCTGGTTTGTTCCTGCTCTCTCCTCCATGGTCCACACTGTAGGAACAGCAGAACAGACAGTGACTGAGTGACACACAGTGTAGAAACTCTCTGTACTTACAGCAGTGTGTCTATGAGGCGCAGTGTGGAAACTCTCTGTATTTACAGCAGTGTGTCTATGAGGCGCAGTGTGGAAACTCTCTGTACTTACAGCAGTGTGTCTATGAGGTGCAGTGTGGAAACTCTCTGTACTTACAGCAGTGTGTCTATGAGGTGCAGTGTGGAAACTCTCTGTACTTACAGCAGTGTGTCTATGAGGTGCAGTGTGGAAACTCTCTCTACTTACAGCAGTGTGTCTATGAGGTGCAGTGTGGAAACTCTCTGTACTTACAGCAGTGTGTCTATGAGGTGCAGTGTGGAAACTCTGTACTTACAGCAGTGTAAGTGTGTCCAGTTTAGCAGTAGAGAGCGCTCTCACTCCTGAGTCTCCTGGGTGATTGTAGCTCAGATCCAGCTCTCTCAGGTGTGAGGGGTTTGAACACAGAGCTGAAGTCAGAGAATCACAGCCTCTCTCTGTGACTCGACAGCCTGAGAGCCTGCAGAGAGAAGGAGACCAGGTTTGGACAAACAAGCCATTTATAAAAAAACAGCATCAAGGCTATGAAATTAGTAATTATAATTATTAAACATACAGCAGTTTGTTGTACATCTTTTATGCTAAGTCTTGGTTAAATAGCCATTGCTGATTGGTTGGAGAGTGCACATGTTTTTCTTTCATCAACACAGTGAAACTATTTTTATATGATGTCATAAACAAACAGCTTCCATTGGTGCCCATTTTGTGTCTCTTCTTATGTAGTTGTTTTGTTTGGATTTTATTTACTTCATTCTGTTGTATTTCTGTCCCTACAATATACATCATTTTCACTGGTCATTAGCCATGCAGTGTCACAGGAAGCAGTCTGATTTCACCAAGGCTGTGCTGCAGAGCGGCTCAACCAATGAGCAACAATCACAGCAGAGCAGACCTGAGTGTGATACAGACTTTACTTTGTTACTGACTTGAGTTTGTCATTGCTTAAATATCTGCACCCAGACACAGGACAAATAAAAAAACACTTATTTTCAACATGGTTCTCAATGTAAAATGTCTGTCTGTGTGCTTGCTACACAGCAGCATTAAATATGACAGACACAGTGATGTTAATCCCAGCTCATTTAACATTAGATCATAGACACTGTGTAACTGTAAAATAAACCACTTCAGGTTTTGTCTCAGGACTACATCACATCATCCTGTCATATTTTATTTGACATTGTGGTTTATTTATGACATATGAGCTGAAAATGATGTAGGGTATTATTTCTAATGATTAGATTTTATCCTTATTGCAAGGGTTGTGCCAACTGATATCAGATACATGAGACTCACCCCAGTCTCTGCAGTTTACAGTGTGGGTCCTCCAGTCCAGCAGAGAGCGCTCTCACTCCTGAATCCTGTAGCTCATTGTCTCTGAGCTCCAGATCTATCAGCTCTGAGTGGACAGAATGCAGGACTGAGGCCAGATCATCACAGCAGCCCTCTGAGAGATTACACCAACCCAGCCTGTGGAAGGAAAACACAGACTTCACATATACACCAACCCAGCCTGCAGAGAGAACATACACACTATAAATATATGGTATAAATTACAGATCAAACTTGTTCCAGCACATCCCACAGATGCTCGATCGGATTGAGATCTGGGGAATTTGGAGGCCAGGAAAACACCTTGAACTCTTCTTCATTTTCCTCAAACCATTCCTGAACAATGGGCCTCATTTATCAAACGTGAGCCGAACGAATTTGATCGTAAATTGTTTGTAAATGCATTTATGCAAAAAATGTGGGATTTATCAAAGTTTTGTATATCAGTTTGTTCGTAGGGTCCGAAGAAATTTCACGAGTGCTCAAACTGTTCGTATTGCGTGCGTAAATGGAAAAACACAGCTGTAAAGCTTGTTTTTCGTGTTGTTGCTTTTATTTCCATTTTACTCACTTTTTATTTGATTAAATATGAGTACCAAATTATTTGGCAGTAATATAGTAACATTATCACGGTCCAAAAGTGTTATATAAAATCACTATTGGAGTCAACATTAAAACAGGTCATTCGGCTTCATTTGTGTAATCCTGATTAATAAAATTAATTAGTTTGCTTGCCGAAGGCGCAAACTACTGTTCTTCTATAGAATCTTTACTACATCTTAATATAATTATTCCTGGTTCTTCCGGACATAACTCCCCCAACAGTTTTTAAGGTAGACATACTGAACTGGCGTGAATATACTCTTCAGGGGCCTCATTTATAAAACTTTGCCTACTTTCATGCCTACAGAGTTACGTACACCAAAACCCACGAGTTTGCGTATGCAAAAAAAAATTCTGATTCATAAAAAACTTGCGTACGCAACACATACACATGTCTTCTGTTATAAATCACAACTAATCCTACTTTTGTGCGTACGTGAACACGCGCCACAACCACACCCTTAAACGCCCACATTTAAGCATATATGGTGCTCCGGAAGTCGAAATCAATTAAGTAAGATCTATAAATAATGTGTAGAACAGAGCAATACATTTTAAATGCAATAATGGCAGTGAACAGGGGGAAAAATAAACAGCGAAAGAAGCTGCGAAATCGAAGCTTTAGTTGCCCAAACAGAGATTAGAAAAAATATAATTCAGGTGTCCATGGCACCGAGGGTAACAAATACAAAACACCTTGCATGGCAGGAGGTTATCGCGTTTGTCAATTTCTCAGGTATAGAGAGCCGCACGCAGATCAAAATGAATAAAAGATGGTCCGACATCAAGCTTGAGGCAAACAGGCTTCTACTTGCCCAACTGCAAGTATATGGGCAATGGGCGGCGGTATGGAGGGTGCCACCACTGAACACCGTGATGAGTGGCTGGCTACGATTATCGAGTTGATTTCCAACTGTACTTCTCATCAGAGTGAACGAATCAACGTGACCCTGGCCATCGGGAAACCACATATGTCGGTGTTATTTGTGTATCGCAAATCACTTGCACGTTTATTAATAGAGATTCTTATGATTTACGTACACCTATTCATAAACTGACTGCGCCCTTATTGCAATGTGAGAGCAGTCGATTGCACCGGTTACATCGGGAAAACCGGTCATCGCTGCAAATTGATTTTTGATGTTTCCTCTGGATAGTGGAATTTGAAATACATCGAACCCAGGGACCATCCATGGTATGACATGACTGAATGAGAGTTTGGGATATACACGACCGGTCCGCTATTTCCCGCTGGACACTCCCTGTGGCCAAGAACCCTAGAGTTGACAGGATTTTCAGATGGGCAGGTATTGAATGGTTGCTACGTGTAGGGCGCTCCAGCACCAGCCCCAGATCAGCACAGAATTCCAAGAGTACAGTCATGTTAAGTGAAATCGACTCATGAGCCAGTCGTCATCATGGGCAAAAAAAAAAAAGTCGGAATGAAAGACACATTCGGTCGCACCATTCAGTTCACAATATCCTCATTGAAAAGGCAGCCATGGTTATGCTGTCTTGCTATCCTCACACGCTTTAAGTATATTAATGTGAACAAAATACATTGACTAATAATGATTATTAGTGATTAGCTGATTGTTCATATCTCTTAATCTGATAATTTATCATTCATGGCCAAAACAACATTGGTTACGAATAATAATGTGATCCTAATAATCATCAAGAAAAAGGAAACTATAGTGCAAATTTCTTGTGGTCTCTAGGGTGTGCTATTTAGAGCAAATATGTGCTCTAAATGTGCGTACGCATGGGTCAAACGTATCGTACCGGTACGCACAAATCTCACATCAAGTAGAAGTTTTATAAATCCCAAATTGTGCGTGAAAATCGGCGTACGCACGTTGGGAGCGTATTTTGTGCGTACACACAGTTAATAAATGAGGCCCCAGGTTGCTTTTATTTTTCTGAGCTATAGATTCATACTTTTTAAACTACAAATCTTTAATAAACGCCTCCATTGACTTCAAATTGGCGGAATATTGAGCATGTTAATGTGGCTAATGTTACTAAGCAACAATTATAACTGCCGCTGCAATTTTAAGGTTGTTGAAAAATTATCCAAAGAATACAGCATGCTTGCCTGTTAGCTACCTTACCGGACTTGACATTTTGGAATAACTTCTGGATATAATGACACTGGTCAGGTATAATGATCTTAAATGTCAATTTCAGGTTTTTAACAGAAAGTTCTACTGTTCTTTGACTGCTTCTAGTACTCCTGCCGCTACTACGTCAGTGTTAGTGTACCTACTAAACGTTTTAATATACTAATAATAAGTAAATTAGTATATTAAAACTTCTAGTAGGTAGCCTACATATTCTTCAAGCCCTCGGCAAGCAAACAGAGTTTCTTCTGGAACTCTATATCTAGTTATCGTTTGGAATTTTACATGAGCTCCATAAAACACGCTAACGGCGTTTACTGTAAATAAGGAGCAGAAACCTTTGCGAAGGTCTTCATTGCTATGGCTGACCTCGCTCTATTAGTTTTAAGAACATTTTAGGCAGTCAACACGTCTCAGAAACAGCGCAGAAATAGGACTGTCATAATACATTTACGTTCTTATTTTATAAACATACGTTGGATTTGACTAATATAGCCAGCTCATTGGGCCATTTACTGTATAATTTGCAATCTAATTTTCTCCTGTGTTTGTTTGAAAAATAAATCTAAATATTACAATCATTGTCGATATTTTTATACAAGGTAAAATGACGTTAGAGAGGGCCTGCAGAGTGCAAGGGAGAGCACACTATTATGGAGGCTGGTATACAAAAATTTACCTTCAGAATTTGAGAGTGATTGATCCAAGACCAGGGAAAACAGATCGCGTTCACCCTCCACGGTAATTCCAGCTAACGACGTCTCTCCGATAATTCGCCTCCAGTTTCATGTTGAATCATTTTCCTTTAACCTGTTGCAGTGTACGCGGAACTTTTGACACCGAATTTACTGCAACAGTTATTTCTTGCCAGGCTTTGGTCTTCCCTGGCCCCAACACTAAACTACTTACACTTCTGAACAAAGAATTTGTTTTATTCTGTTTCCATTAACAAAACTTCATTCGCCGCTTCAGAACAGTTTTTTTTTCTTCTGCCTTTTCTCTGCCATCTCTTTACATTGCCAGAAATGGGATTTCAAGCTCCTTATGTGGTATTTCAGGGGCGTCGATTTATGCTAATCAAAAATTTTGTGAACGCGCTTGTCATTTACGATTGATTGGTATTTATCAACACGCACGAAATACGAACAAATGCTGTGTTTACGGATGTTTGATAAATCCAGCGGAATTTGTTAGTTCATAGCCGTTGACACATAAATTTACACACAGTTTTACGAAAATATTGATGAATGTGGCCCAATGTGTGCAGTGTGGCAGGGCGCACTGCACACATTGTCCAGTCCAGTAACGACGCTCATGTGTGGTCATATGTTTTGGCTCATTGGTGTATGTACATATTTAAATCTTTCAACTGTCATACAGATATTTATGCAATAATAACACGAGGCTAGTGTAGTCCACATAAGACATTAATATTTCTTGAGTTAAAATGTGGAGTAATGGAATACGTGTACGAAGCTCTGGGATTTTTTGAGTCGTTGCCATGGTGCATCTTGTTATCTGCGCTCCATTTATGATTATTTCTTACTTTCACCGTGAACGCACTTCAATCAGGTTCAGTTTAGTCAGAGGTATTTGAACTAATTCTAATCAGCTGTTCTGGAACTGAAAAATTAGGGTGTGTTACCTCAGGTTTGTTCAAACCCGGGGTTCAGGTTTAAGTTCAGGGTTTGTTAAACCACCTTTCTGAAATACCCCCTGGGCGTTTTAGAATCGTTTAATCGGTCTCTCGTGGAGAAATTTAAAAACGCTTGTACTGTGGACATGATCCTTTTTCAAAACTGATAGACAAAATGAGTTTCCGAAAATATCCGGATATGTGTATACAAGGCCACAGACCAAGCCAAAAGCTACATGAGGATGGTATCACTCTCAGATAAGGGAAAAAAAGCTGTTATGACGATAATGGCAGTGACGGGCTCAACACCGCGGTACACCACCTGATACCACGGTATGGCATGTGGTTATCGTCACAGCTGGTAACTCTGGGACTGTCTGTGTATACCAGCTTATCTTGTGAGGGAACACACACATTATCCACCTAGGACCACATTGGAAATGTGTTATTAAATCTTTCAGTTGTCATACTCCATGTAAAGATACTTAAAGTAATAATAACACATGAGAGGTTGTGCTGTACTGAGACTATCAGAGCAGCAGTGTGAGGCTGATGACAGTGACCAGCTCCACTGTACCCCCTTATCTGTGGTGGCTTTAGGCTGCTTTTCTCTCTCACAGTCTCAATATCAGCCACTTATTTAGCAAAACATGAAACACCATTCCCAAGAAGAATGATCTCATTAACAGCAGGGAATAACATAGAGATGCCCTGAAACACAAGAGGTGGCATGACAAGGTAGCCTGCTAACGCATAAAAACAGAAGAAAACATGGAAAGATGCGATTGCCGAAACATTAAGGAAATAGGATTATAAAAATAAGAATGCAAATTTCTGGGTGAAAATTATACTTTAATTTTAACCAATTACATTATTTTTCAATGGAGGCTTTGTTAATGGAACATTGATACATATAATAATATTATCATACAAAACGTAAACATTTTTTATGTTTGACATTCATAAAATTTGGGTGAATTTTTTTTTAAATTGCTTAAATATTTCCTGGGAGAATGTAATAAATGTAATAAAATAAAAACTGCAGCTGATGAGCCAATGTTCTCATGTTGGATATACCTGCAGATATACCTGTTTCTGTTTAAGCACAAAGAGGAACATTCTCTGCACTCTCAGTCTGGGTTCAGATTGATATCAGTGACAGCTGAGGTACGCCCCCATTAGGGTAACAGGTTTGGTGCAGACGTAGCATGAACAAACCTGCATCACAATGTGTTCTCCCCTGATTAGACCCTAAAACTGTGCGCTAATTGGATGAAACCAAATTATGCCACATGTGAAGCCACATCAAGCTGTTACTGGAAACACCAGGGTTGTTGCTGCAATTCTGGTACCCTGTAAGTTGGCCCCTCCACCCCTGCTGAATGAACCTGTACACTATATGGCAGTCAGGACACTGTACTGAAACTGGGGCTGCAGGCAGTGCTCAGGTAGAGCTAAGGCACATTCGAAGAAGGGGGGCAGCAGTCACTTGTCATCCTCTGGGCACAGATATTTAAGCAATAACACATGAGAGGTTGTGCTATACAGTGACTGTGAACAGCACATGGTGCTCATGGACTGTGTGTACAAGTGCAGCTACTGATAAGTTCCTGGCTAACTTACATGCTAACTGGGCTTCATTTAGATACAGAGACCCCATCAACAGCATGAACCTTACCCGAGCTGTGACTGAGAGCCACATAACTGCTCACAGTCTTTACTACAGCAAATACCAAACTATGTATGACGAAGTTATGCTGCTTTCAAAGTAAACGTCACTTATCAGCTGTGAAATGATTGGTGGCAGTATGAAGCGCTGTGATTGGACAGAAGGAATGAATACTCTGAATGGACATTCAGCATTCAGGCAGCATCTGTGACCTGACAATGTGCAGACTCCACAGGAACCTGTTATCCCTGTTTGCTTTGTTGTGATATAGGACCAAGGAGGGAGGGATTAGACCAATGTGGAAATGAAAGAAGGCTGAGGGAGAGAGGAGTAAACTAAAAAAGGAGCTTTTTACATTTAATTTCATATCTCCGTAATCACTAATTCTATTTACTAAAGGTCACACAGTACACAACAGTACTTACCCCAGTTTCTGTAGTTTAAAGTTTGGACTCTTCAGTCCAGCACAGAGCAGCTTCACTCCTGAATCTCCCAGGTTATTGTAGCTGAGGTCCAGCTCTCTCAGGGGAGAATTTGGTGACTGGAGAGTTGATGCCACAGACTCACAGGACTTCTGTGTGAAGTTACCACCATACAGTCTGCAAAGAAGAACCAATTATGATATAATGTAATGTTTTCTGCCTGGGTCTTACTTTTTTGTATCTTAGCCCAGCTCAGATCAGAGTTGCACTGAGACCACATGAAACCAACAACTCTTATGGAGAATTGCAGGTCGTGATGATAGGACATGTGCCACGAAAACCGTGCTGTCCACATGAAAGAAACAAGATGACAGTTGGATAACAGTTTCATAGCAACTATTAACAGGATTTATTGTTTACATGTTAGCTGTAAACTGCATGTAAACTGAGACGAACTCAAAGAACAAACGGTATAAATGCACAAGACTAACGAGCAAACGAGACACAGATGAACAACAGGGCAGAAACAAATGAGCAATCAACAGAATGGGTAACAGGGAAGGTGGGGCTAACACGAAAGGAGAATGAAAGCAAAGGCACATGGATAGGGAACGAAAAAACCAAAACAAATGAACACAGCCGAACGAAGATAACAGAACACACAGATCAGACAGCATTATTGACAGAGACTGAACAGCACATGGGGTTCATGGACTGTGTGTAAAAGTGCAGCTACTGATAAGTTCCTGGCTAACTTACATGCTAACTGGGCTTCATTTAGATACAGAGACCCCATTGACAGCATGAGCTTACCCTGCTGTGCCTGAGAGCCACATAACTGCTTTACTACAGCAATATACCTAACTGTGTATTACCAGTTTATGCAGCTTTCAAGGTGAACATCACTTATCAGCTGTGAAATGATTGGTGGGAATAGAAGTGGTGTGACTGACACTAAATGGTCGAATGTGGAAACGAAAGAAGGCTGAGGGAGAGAGGAGTAAACAGAAAGAACGAGCTTTTTAAAGTTGCATTTTATAGCTCTATAATCAATAATTCTACTCTAATGGTCACTTAAAAGCGCACAGCACTACTCACCTCAGTGTCTGTAGTTTACAGTCTGGACTCTTCAGTCTAGCACAGAGCTGCTTCACTCCTGAATTTCCCAAGTTATTGTAGCTGAGGTCCAGCTCTCTCAGGGGCGAGTTTGATGACAGGAGAGCTGAGGCCACAATTTCATAGAACATTGTGACATTACCACCAACCAGCCTGCAAAGAAGAGCTAATGATTATGTAATGTAAGAATGTTCTAGATGTGGAGTCCCCTGATTACACCCTAAAACTGGTGCGCTACCATTGGATGAAACCAAATTATGCAGCAAGTGCAACCACATCAAGCTGCTACTGGAAACACCAGGGTTGTTGCTGCAATTCTGGTACCCTGTAAGTTGGCCCCTCCACCCTGCTGTATAATGAACCTGTACACTATATGGCAGTCAGGACACTGTACTGAAACTGGGGCTGCAGGCAGTGCTCAGGTAGAGCTAAGGCACATTTGAAGAAGGGGGGCAGCAGAGAGTCATTATGTGACATTAGCACACAGGAAGTGGCAGCTAACCACTGATAAGCTAACTGTGAACAGCAAATACCCAACTGTGTATTACCAGCTCATGCTAGGCTGTGGTTCAATCCGTAAAATGATCCGCCCTCAGGCTCTTCCACTTGCAAACTTCCCTTGGGAGGATGTGAAACAGAAGAAAAAGAACACAGGAAGACACTCGAAACTCAGGGGGAGGAGCAAGGGATGGAGCGGAATATTTTTTAATCAGACCACACTTCCACTGGCAAGTTAGTGAGAGAAATCATGGACACGTAGACGCATGTTGTCGTTGCGTGTTGTGTGCGTATTGCAGTTCATTCTGATTGCATATGGGATGATGACCAGAACCTTTGTCCTGGTCGATTAAAAACCAAAAAAACAGCACCCCTTAATCACC
>JAFBMS010003288.1:0-13659 GCA_019788955.1 Albula glossodonta | reverse complement strand
TGTGTGTATGTGTGTGTGAGAGAGTGTGTGTATGAGTGTATGTGTATGTGTGAGTGTGTGTATATATATGTGTGTGTGTGTGTATGTGTGTGTGTATGAGTGTATGTGTGTGTAAGTGTGTGTAAACTAAAACCACTTTCTACCTGCACACACTGAGAGGATTGAATAACACAGTAATAGCAGCTCTTTTCTGCCAGTGAAGATAAACCCAGCCCAGGGCGGGATCACCCAGCCTCTGGAGCCATTTCCTAAATTCCGCATATTCACATTAGAATCTCCCCATTAGATTACTGCAGGGGGAAAGACAGACACACTCAAGCTCCAGCTTTTCTCTTTAACTTTGATTGGGAGCAGAAAATCCTGTTTCATGGCGGCGTGGAAGAATGTTCCAGAGGGCCTTATCCTGCTTCACATCTGAGCGTCTGGGGCATTTTAATCTTCCTCTTCCTCTCCCTCTGGAGTGCCCGTGCCCGGCTGTCCCGAGCTGCAGCGTGGGCATCTGTTTGGAATTTCCATCCTCAGAGCATCACTGAGCTCTGAGCGTGTTAGAGAGAGACAGCGTCAAAGGAAACCACTTCAAGTGTGTGGAAGACTCTCAAAGCAGCCCATAACAAAAAGAAACATAAATAAAATATACATTTTGAAGTATTGCACATTAATGTGTAATTTATGTGTAAGGCATTTATTAAGAGTATATGAGAAAGAGCACAAGCCTCATACGTAGAGGGACACAAAATGCATGTTCTGTCATAGTTTCTCACGCTTCAGAAAAACCTTGATTACTTCTTTGTGGTTGTCAGTCGTGGTTTTGAAACTGCTCACTGGACAGAAAAACCATTCCTGTTCAGGAATGGATTACAGAAAAATGCACTTTACTTTCTAAGCTTCTTTTGGTCATGGCTAATTCGAAAAAGGTTATGTTTTTTGTACTCTTTTGCTCACTCATACTCTCTCTCTTCCACCTTTGGACTTGTGGGATCCAGGTGAACTGTTAACTATTGATTCAAACAAAGCATCAGACAGTTTATCTTTTTTTAAAATGTTGTTTATTGGTTTTTTAAGATGTTAAGATGTTAATCATGAACATTTAAAATGGCTTGGTGCAGTCTCATGACACACACACATCGACACACACACACACACACTCTCACACACTCACACACACTCACACACACTCACACACACACACACACACACTCACACACTCACACACACTCACACACACACACACACACTCACACACACGCACACACACTCACACACACTCACACACACACACACTACACACACACTCACACACACACACACACACTCACACACACACACACACTCTCACACACTCACACACACTCACACGAACACACCCTCACACACACTCACACACACACTCTCACAACTCACACACACGCACACACACTCACACACACGCACACACACTCACCACACACTCACACACTCACACCACTCTCACACACGCACACTCTCTCACACACTCACTCACACTCACTCACACACACACACACACACACACTCACACACACACTCACACACTCACACACACACACACACACACTCACACACTCACACACACTCACACACACACACACACACACACACACACACACTCACACATATACGCACACTGGTGATGCTGCACCCTCCAGCTCAGTTTAAAGGTGCACAAAAGTGGACCCCAGGCCTTCTCTCTGCACACTGCTCCTCTGACTGTATGCGTGACCTTTGACCCGGATGGAAAGACTCCTGCTGGCTAATCCTCCGAGCCTGAGTGAGCAAAAACCATCTTTATTCTTCCCCAAACACCCCTCCCCCATCCCACCCATCTCTCTCTCTCTTTGACTCACAGCTTTGTTATTCATTTGTTAATGACTATAGTTGAATATTACATTATGTTTTAAAATCCCTGGTTATTGTTCAACAATTCAATATGAGCCCAGAAAACCCGAAGCTTCCTCTGATTACAGTCACACCAGGGTTGGGTTATATTTTTAGTTTCACAAGGTCACACCAGGGCTGGTTAAATTTCTTATTTCATTCAGTCAATTTGGGAAATGAACTGAAATTCATTTGTGGAAAAAACCTTATTATACATAATGGGTATTGTTTTTGCATGAATTTTAATTTTAGTTCATTCCCTGAATTGAAAGTGCATTGACCTGAGGTTTGGTTTATGGCACAAGCTGCTCCAGGGATGTGCTGCAAGCCATCAGCACCATGAGGAGCTTTCATTACCTCCTCCGTCAGCAGTATTAATGACGGCGATCCAACCAGCAACGCTCGTTTTCCACCTCGGAAACTGAACTGAGAGTGTAGCTCAGAGGTTGCAGGTTCATTTCCCACGTGGGTTGCTGGCATTCTACCCTCAGGCAAAGCACCTCCCAGGTTTAAGCAGCTGTATAAATGGACTGTAAACAATAAAAAAGAATGTAAAGCCATGCTATTCCCCCCGGATGAGGCTGTCTGCTGAGGTCTATCTGAAATAAATGAAAGACTCCTGAGCCGCCGAGTTGAGCTCCCTTCAGGGCCCATGGCCTTCCTCGCAGGACTCACCGGGCCCCATGGTGGTGTGTGCCTCTCACCGGGCCCCATGGTGGTGTGTGCCTCTCAGGACTCACCAGGCCCCATGGTGGTGTGTGCCTCTCACCGGGCCCCATGGTGGTGTGTGCCTCTCACCGGGCCCCATGGTGGTGTGTGCCTCTCAGGACTCACCGGGCCCCATGGTGGTGTGTGCCTCTCACCGGGCCCCATGGTGGTGTGTGCCTCTCACCGGGCCCCATGGTGGTGTGTGCCTCTCACCGGGCCCCATGGTGCTGTGTGCCTCTCACCGGGCCCCATGGTGCTGTGTGCCTCTCACCGGGCCCCATGATGGTGTGTGCCTCTCACCGGGCCCCATGGTGGTGTGTGCCTCTCACCGGGCCCCATGGTGGTGTGTGCCTCTCACCGGGCCCCATGGTGGTGTGTGCCTCTCAGGACTCACCGGGCCCCATGGTGGTGTGTGCCTCTCACCGGGCCCCATGGTGGTGTGTGCCTCTCAGGACTCACCGGGCCCCATGGTGGTGTGTGCCTCTCACCGGGCCCCATGGTGGTGTGTGCCTCGCAGGACTGACCGGGCCCCATGGTGGTGTGTGCCTCGCAGGACTCACCAGGCCCCATGGTGGTGTGTGCCTCGCAGGACTCACCGGGCCCCATGGTGGTGTGTGCCTCTCACCGGGCCCCATGGTGGTGTGTGCCTCTCACCGGGCCCCATGGTGCTGTGTGCCTCTCACCGGGCCCCATGGTGCTGTGTGCCTCTCACCGGGCCCCATGGTGGTGTGTGCCTCGCAGGACTCACCGGGCCGGAATGGTTGTGTCAGTAGTGCCAAGGATGGTCTCACTGAGGCTGTCAGTGTGGTTTACCGGATCTGTATTTTACAGAAATACAGCCCTGTTTTAATTTCAGGATGTCTTTTCATTGTCTCTGCAGGGGGACAGAAGCCCCAGACAATGGAAAACTTTTGGTGTTGTGCCAGGTCTCTGAAATGATTGGATTTGTTGACTTTATGTAAAATGTAGCAAGCTTTGTGGGTAAAAAGGTTTGGGAGATTTTTTTGGGCAGATTTCAGTCATTCAAGTTATGTTGCAGACAACAATTAGGCTCTTAAATTTCAGCCATGTTTTCTTAGAACCAAACAGACTAGAAATGAGCTCATTGTTCTTTAATTCTGCTTTCCTCAGAGGTCAGGCATGAACGCAGTGGTCTGAAAACAAAAGTGAAATGACAGACTGGTTCAATATAATGCTGACAACTCTGAGTGTAAAGAGTACGGCTCACCCCGAGCACAAAGAGTAAATCTGCTGCTTAGATTCCGTCCTTTGGAACACACACGTGCACACATGAAGTTCTCTCGCTCTCTCACACAATCACAAAAACACAATTTCACACATGCACATTCACTAACACAAAACTCCTCACACACAAATTCAGCCACACACACACACACACACCCTAACCCTAAACACACACACACGGATACAGTCACTCACACATAAATTCTCACACGCACAGAGACACACATGAGCCATGGCCCTTTCCGGTCTTAGTGGCAGAGACAGTGGGATTCCACTGCATGTCTCCGCCTCCTGAGACTGGATCTTCCCCGTGCTGTATCAGCGTGTAAGTCCTCATGTAATCTGCCTTAATCCTGCTCCCTGAGCAGCTCTCGCTGGGCGGCTCTTCCTCTAATTCTTGCTGTGTGCTGGGCGCAGGAGGCAGACCGCTCCCTGGCATTGCTCTGTGCTGGGTGCAGGGGGCAGACCGCTCCCTGGCATTGCTCTGTGCTGGGCGCAGGAGGCAGACCGCTCCCTGGCATTGCTCTGTGCTGGGTGCAGGGGGCAGACCGCTCCCTGGCATTGCTCTGTGCTGGGCGCAGGGGGCAGACCGCTCCCTGGCATTGCTCTGTGCTGGGCGCAGGGGGCAGACCGCTCCCTGGCATTGCTCTGCTCTGAATCAGAGCAGCCCTTTTATGAGGCTGATGATCTGCCAACATGTCCGCCTCTCCACTCACAGGGTTTGAGTTGAGAAAGTGCTCATTAAGAAACTCCAGGTGTCCACCATCGTAGCACCTGGTTCAGAGATGTCCAGTTTGATCCAATATCATGTAAAGGCTAGGAACCTACTCTACAGCTGATGTACAAAATAACAGAAAAACCAAATAAATGTATGCCCTTTGCATTCAGAAAAGTTGCAAATTCTTGTGTGGGCTTTTCACACTGCGCTTAGCGCTGGGCTAAGAGGCCTCATAGCGCTGGGCTAAGGAAGTTTCCACCATGGCAAAATCTATGAGCGCTCCAAAGAGGGCAAACCGTGAGGCTAGCCTGGGTCCAGAGACATGGGGCTGAAGAATTCTCTTTAGGGAAACAGGGCTGGAATAAACCTCAGACTCTATGGACATTTAATGGAGGTGAAGTATGAATCATACAGCCCTGCAGATACACGCCCCCCCCCCATCCCAAGTCATGTGACAAGGGTGACACACCCTCACCTATGAAGGAGCTCAGCTGCGTGAGACTGTGGGAGGTGACGGTCCG
Organism: Albula glossodonta; assembly: GCA_019788955.1. NCBI lineage: Eukaryota > Metazoa > Chordata > Actinopteri > Albuliformes > Albulidae > Albula > Albula glossodonta. The sequence continues at coordinate 8,574 of JAFBMS010003288.1, read as the reverse complement.
AGCGTACCTAATGATGGCACCCATTATCTTCAGCATGTGTAAAATACCCTCCAGCCTCGCGCTCCACTCCACCCATGCTTCTACCACAGCCGCTTGAGCCGCCAGTGACCCAAACCCCGTACATAACCTGCAGGATGCACAGCATCTCTCCACTCACCCGCTCAGCACTAACTCTTTACCCTGGGAGTCACTGTGCTCTGGAAGAAAGCACAAAGTGTGCCCATCAGAATGAAGAGTGCCCCCTACAGGTCCACTAACACCATGAATATATACATACACAGATTCACACACCCTATCACACATATTTACAAACACTCACACACATACACAAACAAACACGCACTCACTGTCACATGGATGCACACAAGTACTATTGCTCACGCACAAACACGCTAAGTCTCTCTCATATCAAATGCACACACTCATTGACACACATGCACATTCACACACACAGTCGCACACATGCACATTCATTCCTCTGCGGTGGTGACTACCCCCAGCGCTCTCCCAGAGAGACCCCTCCCCCCCCACCCCCCTTCCTCCAGCGGGCCAGAGCCCCAGCTCAAACCAGGCCCTGCTCATCCCCCCATTACAGGCCTTTGTGCTGAGAGAGAGAGAGGAGAAAAACACAGGTTTGATTGACACTTAGAGTTAATCCTCTTCAACAGAGCCTGGAGAGGGGTTTTTATTCTGTTTTTCTCTTTGTTAGGGGGGTGTGGGGCCAAGCAAAAAGGTCTGCTCATTGACTGCATGAGAGGTACGGTGACAGGGAGACAAGCAGCAGTGTGCGTTCTCTCCCTCTTTCATTCTCTCTCACTCTTTCCCTTGCAGACTCTCTCTTTTCCACTCTCTCTCCCTCTTTCTCTCTCTATCTCTCCTCTTTCTCTCCTCTTCTTGCATTAAAATTTGTAAAAATTCAAACTGCTTTCCAAACATGACAGGAGAAGTCTTATATTCCAAAACACAGGTCTGATTTGAACCAGGAGGAAAAACACAAAATAAAACAGAGGTCAGTACTAAGTAGTGCAGTACGGGAGCTGGGCCTGCTGGGCCTGCTGGGCCTGCTGGGCCTGCTTCCAGTGCCTTGGAGAAAGAGCTCCACCTCAACTACCTCAGTGGGATGCCTCGCTGTGTAAATGGGCGGTGTGTAAAAATGATAGCCGTGTGAGTCTGGATGAGAGTCGGCTAAATGACTGTGAGCAATATATGGTGTGGCCAATGACATTCACCCACTTTCTTCCCCCATAAAAAAGAGGGTTTGGGGCAACTGAGTTGCACTTCCCCGCTCTGCTTCCTGTGAGATGCACAACCCAATTCACGCACAACATTACCCAGAATAAATGAACACCCTGCCCTAGGAGGGTTTGGAGCTCGGGGCAGGGTGTTCATTTATTCTGGGTAATGTTGTGCGTGAATTGGGTTGTGCATCTCACAGGAAGCAGAGCGGGGAAGTGCAACTCAGTTTCCCTGCAGTGGGAGCAGCACAGCAGCATCACCAAACCAACCATGCAGCGCATGCTGCGCAGCTGCAGACATGCACGCATGCAGAGAGGCATGGTGAAACCATGCAGCTCATGCTGCGCAGCTGCAGACATGCACGCATGCAGAGAGGCATGGTGAAACCATGCAGCGCATGCTGCGCAGCTGCAGACATGCACGCATGCAGAGAGGCATGGTGAACTTAGCAAAGACCATCATGCCTCCAGAATGCTTACAGACAGGAGACAGAGGCATTTGGTATTAAGTATAGTCCATACTAATAAACACCAATGGTAGGTCAACTTGTAAAAAGTTTATCACAGTTAGCTAGTTAATTAATAATTAATCATTAGTAATCAATGGATTGCAATTACTTAATCATATCTGTGAATAACTGGCAAGAGGAGTTTTATGCCATTTTATTATGTGGAACATTTTAGACCCCAGGTTCAACCACAGAGCTTTAAATTGCAGGGGCACAGAGAGGAGCTTTGCAGCTGATCAGGTAGCCCCATACCTTACCTGTGTGAGCAGAGACACTGCACTTACCTGTGTGAGCAGAGACACTGCACTTACCTGTGTGAGCACAGACACTGCACTTACCTGTGTGAGCACATACACTGCACTTACCTGTGTGAGCACAGACACTGCACTTACCTGAGTGAGCACATACACTGCACTTACCTGAGTGAGCACAGACACTGCACTTACCTGTGTGAACACATACACTGCATTTACATGTGTGAACACATACACTGCACTTACCTGTGTGAGCACATACACTGCACTTACCTGTGTGAGCACATACACTGCACTTACCTGTGTGAGCACAGACACTGCACTTACCTGTGTGAGCACAGACACTGCACTTACCTGTGTGAGCACATACACTGCACTTACCTGTGTGAGCACATACACTGCATTTACATGTGTGAACACATACACTGCACTTACCTGTGTGAGCACAGACACTGCACTTACCTGAGTAAGCACAGACACTGCACTTACCTGTGTGAGCACATACACTGCACTTACCTGAATAAGCACAGACACTGCACTTACCTGTGTGAGCACATACACTGCACTTACCTGAGTGAGCACAGACACTGCACTTACCTGAGTAAGCACAGACACTGCACTTACCTGTGTGAGCACATACACTGCACTTACCTAAGTAAGCACAGACACTGCACTTACCTGTGTGAGCACAGACACTGCACTTACCTGTGTGAGCACAGACACTGCACTTACCTGAGTAAGCACAGACACTGCACTTACCTGTGTGAGCACATACACTGCACTTACCTGTGTGAGCACAGACACTGCACTTACCTGTGTGAGCACATACACTGCACTTACCTGAGTGAGCACATACACTGCACTTACCTGTGTGAGCACAGACACTGCACTTACCTGTGTGAGCACAGACACTGCACTTACCTGAGTGAGCAGAGAGTCCATTTGATTGAAATGCATGTACCCTTACAGCCTTAATAACACTCAATGTGTGTGACTGAATATAGCCCAGGGATGTTCTGTCTTTGTTATGTATGCTTTTAATGCAATTTGCTTTATGTTCTGAAATTCATTTTGTTAATGCTTATTTGTTATTATTTCTCATGTCAGTAAGACAAAAACAGAGAGACAGAAAGTGAGAGAAAGAAAAGAGATTAGTTGAATAGAAAGAAGCATAGCGGTTGTTTAAGTGCCTGGAAGAGTCCAAAAATATCCTCTGTGCAGAACATTTAGTCATTAAATTTTAATTTCAGTCCATCTTTCCATTCCTTTCTTCTCCTCATTTCTTTTCTCGCTTTGCAAGAGACAATCACCTTGGAACAAAGTAACTTCCCCCGCTATCTAATCAGCACGAGAGAGAGGGAGGATTGAGGGAGATATATAGAGAGAAAAAGACAGACAGAAAGGCAGCGGGAGATAGAGGGAGAATGAGGAAGAAAAGGAGAGAGAGATAGAGAGAGAGAAAGACAGACAGAGATGGGAGTTTGGGAAGGTAAGGACTAAGAAAAGAGCCTTTTCAAAAAGCTGTGGGTTCCAAAGAAGTTGACAGAAAAGGAGACAGGCCTAGGGGCGAGAGGTGTCTGAGAGAAGCCGAAACCCCTCAGGGAGAAAACAGGTCCATTTTAGGGCTCATCTACATCAGCAAATTTGGTTAAAATATTTTCCTTTCACCTTAGGTTTAAGAGACACCCTGTGAAAAGAGATATCCTGTGTGGTGTAAACAGAAGGATCTAAATCTAGAATGACACGTTCCACCTCCAGACATAGCTTATGGACCATCTACTGCCTCACCCCCTGAGTGGTACACATGCAATCTCCCTCCAGGGGGCGCTGTGTGAGCAGGGTCCCATGGGTGGCGCTGTGTGAGCAGGGTCCTGTAGGGGGCGCTGTGTGAGCAGGGTCCTGTAGGGGGTGCTGTTTGAGCAGGGTCCTGTAGGGGGGGCTGTGTGAGCAGGGTCCTGTAGGGGGGGCTGTGTGAGCAGGGTCCCATGGGTGGCGCTGTGTGAGCAGGGTCCTGTAGGGGGCGCTGTGTGAGCAGGGTCCTGTAGGGGGCGCTGTGTGAGCAGGGTCCCATGGGTGGCGCTGTGTGAGCAGGGTCCTGTAGGGGGCGCTGTGTGAGCAGGGTCCCATGGGTGGCGCTGTGTGAGCAGGGTCCCATGGGTGGCGCTGTGTGAGCAGGGTCCTGTAGGGGGCGCTGTGTGAGCAGGGTCCTGTAGGGGGCGCTGTGTGAGCAGGGTCCCATGGGTGGCGCTGTGTGAGCAGGGTCCTGTAGGGGGCGCTGTGTGAGCAGGGTCCTGTAGGGGGCGCTGTGTGAGCAGGGTCCCATGGGTGGCGCTGTGTGAGCAGGGTCCTGTAGGGGGCGCTGTGTGAGCAGGGTCCCATGGGTGGCGCTGTGTGAGCAGGGTCCCATCAGTGGCGCTGTGTGAGCAGGGCCCTGTAGGGGGCGCTGTGTGAGCAGGGTCCCATTGGTGGCTGGGGTGTCGCCGAAGGTAAAAGCCTCCAACCCAACTGTAGGATTGGGTTTAAATGGAGGTTAATCTCATCGGTCTTGAATTCCGGCCTGTTTTTCCAAGCGTTCAGAAACACTGAGCTGGGAGAAGAAAGGAGAGGAGGGGGAAGACGCAAGAGGGAGGGAGGGAGGAGAGTGAAAGAGAGACAAGAGGGAGAGAGGGAGGAGAGGGAAAGAGAGGCAAGATGGTATCACTGCCACCTTCAAAGGGGCCTCTCACTGATCCAGTTACACACAGACAGACTGCAATTCCATCTGTATGTGTGTGTTTGTGTGTGTGTGTGAGTGTGTGTGTGTGTGTGTGTGTGTGTTTGTGTGTGAGTGTATGTGTGTGTGTGTGTGTGTGAGTGTGTGTGTGTGTGTGTGTGTGTGTGTGAGTGTGTGTGTGTGTGTGTGTGTGAGTGTGTGTGTGTGTGTGTGTGTGTGTGTGTGTATGTGTGTGTGTGTGTGTGTGTGTGTGTGTATGTGTGTGTGTGTCTGTGTGTCTCCATGGTGGAATAGCGCCACCCACCTTCAAGGAGGTCCTTAATGGGATAATAAACCCATAGTCAGTCACTATTTCTGACTAACCACAGCCTGATGTGAGGACGGACTCTGAAGAGGCTGTTCAGACTCAGAGCATTTTCTGACGGTTCCTCTGTAACAGATGTGGGCATGTGCTACAGGCTGTCATCATGATGACAGAGCTGTCAGGTTATGATCAGGACATTCGGAATGCCAGAGTGGACTGCTGGAGAAATGCCTTATGGGATTAACGGACTAATGCTGGCATCTGATTGGCTGAAGAGTCAGCCCCCAAAGTGCCGATCACCCAGAATATCCACAAAGTATTCAGTGCTCAAGCAGCCCACTCCAGAGCTGAGCTGGAGTTTTCAAAGATTTAAAAGAAAACACACCATAGCCCAGGCTCAACACTCGCACTGTGACTCCTCTGTCTTTTCTCTGTGCAGATCGTTTAAAACATTCCCAGAACGCTGGGGGAGATTCTGATTAGATTCCCATCAGGATGCGAGATAATATCATGCTATGATGACAGCATTCTTCAGATGTTCCTTAAATTTTCCACAAAAAAGAAATAATTTTGTGACTTTTTAACAGATTCTTTAAAAACCACTAAAATATTCTGGTCCTCAAACATCCACCTGATGATTCTCATTTGATCATGAATTAGCATTGGGGGTGCATGCCAGCGCATTTTGAGGAGGTTCTGAATTAATGCACTGAAAAGGCGGGTTTGTTTAACATTGCCAACATTCCTGATAAACTGAACATGAGAGATCACCTGCAATTAAAATTCCTTATTAACTGGAGTAACAAAACACTCCAACCCCATTAAAATGATCCTTACACATCATATATAATAATCAAGGGGAATATTGGAACCTGCACATACTGCAGAAGGTTTACTGATAGTCTGGGAATGTTCTGAGCAGCAATTGATATCTGAGATGTGTTTCCACTGTTTGTCTATCTCTCCTCAGTTTTCAGCACAGTGCTCCCCCGATCTCAGTGCTTCCCAGATCTCAGTGCATCCTCGGTCTCAGTGCTCCCCTGGTCACAGTGCTTCCAGGGTCTCAGTGTGCCTTTGGTTTCAGTGCTCCCCTGATCTCAGTGCTCCCCTGGTCACAGTGCTTCCCAGGCCTCTGTGCACCCCTGGTCGCAGTGCTTCTCCGGGCTCAGTGCTCCCCTGGTCACAGTGATTCCCCGGTTTCAGTGCTCCCCTGGTCACAGTGCTTCTACGGTCTCAGTGCTCCCTTGGTCTCAGTGCTTCCCTGGTCTATCAGGCACAAGATCAGCAGAACAAGCCATGTAATTGCATTTTTCATGGCACATAGTCTGTCTCTGTCGGTCTGCGTGTATGTGGACCGTCTGCTGACTGCCTGTGCATCTGTTGGTCTGCCATCTCTCCATCTGTCAAGCATGTCTAAAATATATATTTAACACACACCAACTTGTTAGATGTTCATAAAATGTGAAAATGTGTTTGACAGGGATATGAGGAAAGCAATCCTGTTTTGGATGTTATTGTTTCTCATGTAGGAACAGCATAGCCTCCAGACCCCAGGCAGATATGCGCTTTGATCATTTTTTTTACTCTATAGACACTGGTGAAATTGATAATCGTTCCTCCTTATCCAAAAGAGTTTTGGGTACCAATTTTAACCAATCATTATATGGAAAAATCCATCACTGAATCTTAAATCTTTTAATCTTAAAATGGGCCAAAGATTTCAAAAATGGCATCATCTGTGTGTTTACTGTGGACACTGTGGCAACACAATGAGACAAAAAATAGTTCTGGGTCAAAAATCCCCTGACCTCTGTAACTTAACTTCCTTCAGCCTGTTTTAGAATACCTTATAAATGGAGCGCACTGAAAAAGTTATTTTTCTTTTTTGAACCACTTTAGAAACACAGTGTATTTGTGTTAGTGGGCCATTTTTCTGTTGCCTTCATGATCCTAGTGGGAATCATAGTGACGTAACACAATCCCTCCCAGGCAGCAGCTAGGGCCATGAAGCTTAATACACAGCAGCACGCCCACGGTCTGTAACTCTGAGGAAAGAGACACACGGTCTGTAACTCTGAGGAAAGAAACACACGGTCTGTAACTCTGAGGAAAGAAACACACGGTCTGTAACTCTGAGGAAAGAGACACACGGTTGGTCAGAGCAATAGGACACACACACGTCTGTAACTCTGAGGTCAGAGCAGTGGGACACACACAGTCTGTAACTCTGAGGTCGGAGCAGTAGGACACACACACGTCTGTAACTCTGAGGTCGCAGCAGTGGGACACACACACGGTCTGTAACTCTGAGGTCAGAGCAGTAGGACACACACACGTCTGTAACTCTGAGGTCAGAGCAGTGGGACATACACACGTCTGTAACTCTGAGGTCAGAGCAGTGGGACACACACACGGTCTGTAACTCTGAGGTCGCAGCAGTGGGACACACGGTCTGAAAGTCTGAGGTCAGAGCAGTGGGACACACACACGGTCTGTAACTCTGAAGTCGCAGCAGTGGGACACACACACGGTCAGTAACTCTGAGGTTGAAGGTTTTGTTGTTAAGTTGCAAACTGTCTCACTGCACTTTTACCCTCTCCACTTTCTTCGTCTTCCATATTGTGTTCCTCTCCTCCTCCTTCTTCATCCTCCCCTCTCCCTCCCTTTGTCTCTCCTTCTTCATCCTCACCTCTCCCTCCCTCTCTCTCTCTGCCCTTTCTCACGGAGGTGTGCTGAACACCATGTGCTTCCCACAGAAGACCCTCAGCCAGCTGCTGGGCGCAGGAGCGAGGGAGCGCTGGCGGCTCTAATCTCAGTCCCTCACATTGTTTTTGCTTTTGCTGTAATTACAAAGGAAAGGGGGAGGCCAGGACAAACACTTGGCAGTTGTTATTGCACTTTATATTTGTTATTGCGCTTTAAATTCACAAACTGCCCTGAAACACTATCGTGTGAGAATGACAGCCCTTATATTCACAGGGATGGAGGACCTGGGAAATATTTTGACTCCTCTGTAATACAACAGGGCAGGTGTTTTCATGCTGTAGAGACTTTTTTTAGCTGTGTTGTTCAGAGAGCTAGAGAAGCAAATTCTCTGTTTTACTCCCGTTCTGAAAGGGAGCCAGTGCGTGGCTGTCTCCATGCTATGCCCCCCCCCCACCACCACCTCACTACTGCAGCCAATAGTCACTGGTCTGACATGCAAAGACTATTCTGGTGGAGTTCCATCAATTGTTATGTACTGTATATTTATTTCCCATGAATGCGTGTTCTTTATATATACGAATGCAAGATTGTTTCTCTGTGTTTTTGCATCTTGGTGTAAACTTTGCGGTTTGAGAAACAATTCCCTGCTAAATAAAAAAGCCCCTGCTATTCTCAAGCATGAATGCACAACATTAAATATAATAGGAGATTAAAACAGAGTGCAGAATGGCATGACTAATGAAAAACAAAACCTCATTGAAATGGGCTGGTTTGTGATGTCATGAGTCTATGGGATCATGTGTTAAACAGATACAGAAGTGAGAGGAATTTACAGTTGTGCACATCCAGGGTG
>JAFBMS010003287.1:0-13752 GCA_019788955.1 Albula glossodonta | reverse complement strand
CCCAAACACAGCACCCTCTCCCACTCCCAAACACAGTGCCCTCTCCCACTCCCAAACACAGCACCCTCTCCCACTCCCAAACACAGTGCCCTCTCCCACTCCCAAACACAGTGCTTTCTCCTAAACACAGTGCCCTCTCCCACTCCCAAACACAGCACCCTCTCCCACTCCCAAACACAGCGCCCTCTCCCACTCCCAAACACAGCGCCCTCTCCCACTCCCAAACACAGCACCCTCTCCCACTCCCAAACACAGCGCCCTCTCCCACTCCCAAACACAGCACCCTCTCCCACTCCCAAACACAGCGCCCTCTCCCACTCCCAAACACAGCGCCCTCTCCCACTCCCAAACACAGCACCCTCTCCTACTCCCAAACACAGCGCCCTCTCCCACTCCCAAACACAGTGCCCTCTCCCACTCCCAAACACAGCGCCCTCTCCTAAACACAGTGCCCTCTCCCACTCCCAAACACAGTGCCCTCTCCCACTCCCAAACACAGCGCCCACTCCCACTCCCAAACACAGCACCCTCTCCCACTCCCAAACACAGCTCCCACTCCCAAACACAGTGCCCTCTCCTAAACACAGCGCCCTCTCCCACTCCCAAACACAGCACCCTCTCCCACTCCCAAACACAGCGCCCTCTCCCACTCCTAAACATGGCGCCCTCTCCCACTCCCAAACACAGTGCCCTCTCCCACTCCCAAACACAGCGCCCTCTCCCACTCCCAAACACAGCACCCTCTCCCACTCCCAAACACAGCGCCCACTCCAACTCCCAAACACAGCGCCCTCTCTCACACCCAAGCACAGTGCCCTCTCCCACTCCCAAACACAGCGCCCTCTCCCACTCCCAAACACAGCACCCTCTCCCACTCCCAAACACAGCGCCCTCTCCCAAACACAGTGCCCTCTCCCAAACACAGCGCCCACTCCCAAACACAGCGCCCTCTCCCACTCCCAAACACAGCGCCCTCTCCCACTCCCAAACACAGCGCCCTCTCCCACTCCCAAACACAGTGCCCTCTCCCACTCCCAAACACAGTGCCCTCTCTTAAACACGGCGCCCTCTCTGCTTTATGTGTGTGGCATTTATACAGATAGACCCTTATCCATGTATGTTCCTGAGAGGTAGAGATCCACTCTACTGTCATTTTTTTTTCTTATACCGCTGATCTTTTCCCATTAATAAAATTTGTTACGCATCATAGAAAAACCCTTGTATTTCCAGAAGAAACACAGAACGTTTCACATCATTCTTTTAGAATTTTGCATTACATTAAATGCGTTTTAGTCATATGGTGTCTTGACTAAACGGCATTAGTCATAGATCCATGAAGCTAAATGTTCTCACTTCAACTCAAAATGTCAAAAAAGGTTGTACAAGGTTTTTTTTAAAAAAAAAAAAAAACAATAGCTACCAAGATAATATATAATTTGTTGTGCAAATTTGAAATATCTGCATGTACACTTTGGTACAGTAGTGTGGTTGTATGCCTCCACCCTGTTACCTTTCCATACGGGCAGGCAGATGTTCTCAGAAAACAAGTAGCAGATGGGGCGGTACATCCACACGGGCGATATGTAAACAGTAATAGGAGATGTAAATATTTGGATAGATGTTCCTGGCCAGCAGACAAAAGGTCCACTCCTTGAGTTATCACTCTCTCACTCTGATTCAGTTTATGAGATGGAATGAAAACGGGGGGAAAGGGGGTCCCAATAATCTGTGATCTGCTTTTCTCTAACTGGAAACACACGCTGGTATTCAGAGACCGCTCATCTGTTCCGCACATGCTGACTGGCCCTCGCAGCCTGCCGTCCTGTCGCACAGCTGTGAGCGCGTCAAAGAGAGAGGGAGACGTAGGAATACGATCTTACGCTGGTTTTCTACAGGGCTAGGTCCACCACGCTTGTTAAAAAACGCACATTTAATATGCGTGATAAGCGCAGTACTTAGCCCTGAGAATCCATGTTTACTCATTTTGGAGGCATTGTTGATCCCCCCACTTTCAAAAGTGGAGTGCGCGTATGCACAGTGTGAAATTCTTGCTTCGGTCTAGCACAGTGATGAATGGCGTATCAGAACGGTCATCTTTAAACAATTTATACTGCAGAGCATTACACATTTGAGAAGGATTAAATGTACAATAATATTTAAAAATGGAACGGTCAGATTCACAGGGATAATATCCATTCAGGACAGCTCCAGACGATGTGTACGTACACAGCCGTCTGCTTCCTCCTCATTTATTATAATTATTTATTATTATTATTTTTGCAACAAAAATTCTAACAATTGAGAAATGAAGTGCTAAATATACAGTTAACCCTCTTCATCGGTGTATCCTACGTAGGCAGCCGCGAAGCCGCGTTCGTGTACGCGATCTCCTCAGCCGGAGTGGTCTATGCCATTACCAGGGCCTGCAGCCAGGGGGAGCTCAAGACGTGCAACTGCGACCCCCACAAGAGGGGCCGGGCCAGCGATGACAGGGGCGACTTCGACTGGGGCGGCTGCAGCGACAACATCAACTACGGCATCAAGTTCGCCAAGGCCTTTGTGGACGCCAAGGAGCGGACGGTGAAGGACGCCCGTGCACTGATGAACCTGCACAACAATCGCTGCGGACGGACGGTGAGAGCGTCGGGCCTTCCTAACCTCACAACTCATGCACCATCTACTTCTAAAATAGAAACCCAGGGCCACAGGCAGTCAGATGTGCTTCACCTGTTCAAGGCTATATGTCGCTTCACATAGCAACATCGCAACATATTTTTTTTATTCGGGACAAGTAAACGGCCTTTGGCATGTGTTTTTTTTCATTCTGGAATAGAACAGCATATACCCTTAAAGTGACTAAGTTTGTTCGACTGAATTTTGCACCTAGTCTCAAATAATAGCCAGGGAGCATGTTTTAGCAAAGTAAACACCTGCCTCTAATAAGGGCCTGGTCAAGCAGATGTTTAGATTTCTGGAGTTGATTAATATAACTGGAGATTTATATGACCCAAAGCACACAAAAACCACTAACATTCATGCAAATTAACTGACTATTTAAACAATTAATCTAAATATCTTCTTTTATAGAACTTCCTTTTGTTAGTCAGTTTCATAAGAAAATTCTCAGGGGCCTTTTACATCTAAAGCAGGGGTTCTTAAACTTATTACTCAAAGGTCCGCTTCTCTCTCCAGGAGTTAACGTCGCCATGACGACGATGTCAACGTAGGGAAATAAGCCAAACTAAAACACATTCATCTGGAGGCATGATCGCTGTGAATAATCTCCAGCTACACTGTATATTCAACGTCACTAACAATTTATTGATCAATAGAAAATTAATTTCAAAATAGAAAACGTCACACTTCATAACCTATTGTATTCATAACACGAGGTATGGGTTGGGTCCAGATTGACTTGCCGTTCGGTCCAGATGCAGGCAGAGGTCCAGACTTTGAGAAGCCCTGATCTAAAGGGTTAAACTATTTCAAATATGGCATTTCACCAGGTCTGCATCATGCTCATTTCACTCAGTGGCTGAAAGTGGAGACATTACATACTCCAAAGGGAGAGAAAACCGCTCGACTCAGATCGTTCCGTCTGTATGCTTATTCTTTTATAATTTGAAAATGAAAACGATGACCTAATTACCTCATCTTGCTGTTGCATAGAAGTGTGATTCTGTGTTATTCAATTCCTTATTCGTGATTGTTGCCACAAGGCAACATAAGTGATGGACTCCCATCCCACTCAAACTTTCCCATGTCGATCTATATACAAAGCATACGGCTGTGTACAGTGCATATGTAAATGTTTACTTCAGACAGCACATGGACCCACATTTAAGACTGCAGTATTTTTTCTTTCTTGGTTGGAGAGCAGCAGGGTTTTGCTGGTTTGTTACTCAGCACTTAATTGACTAATTAAAGAACCTGATTATTCTCCTGACTCACCTCAATTGGTTTCTTTTGTCTGAATTGTTTGCTGGTTTTAAGGAGAAAAGCAGACACCAGTTCACCCTGCAGTTCTCTGACAGCGAGAATGAACAACACTGATTTAACGTGTGTGCAGATAACCCCTACTGTTATCTGTGATCTTCTTATGAATTATTAATGATAATGTATGGCATTGACTCAATGTAAATTATGGCTTTATGATGAAAAGTATGTTTTTAATAATAAAGGAAAGATATATTGTTGCACCTAACATTCTCCTTGTAAGCAGTATTATTTATTGAGTTAGCTCTGCTTGGTTGCTCATGTCCAAACTGTCCAAAACCTGTTTTATTAATCAGACAACCAGGTCATTTGATCATGAGTCAGACACATACTCATATTAAAATATGATTTCAGTATTAAATAATTCTTTTTTTAAGAATGCAGGAAGATATATTTCCCTGGGACCATATGTTGTACCTTGCATTATACCTGATTGCAGCATTATATTTTAAGGTAGACCCTCAGCTTGGTTACTTGTGTACAGGCGACCACTTCTGTTTTAACGAACGGTTTTGGTAAGATTCCTTATGGAATGTGCTGGCTGGATGAATGGAGTTTGTATTAATTCGCTGAATTGTAACTGGGAGGAGCACAACCAACTTGCCTTGGTGCTACATTATGCCACTTAGGCACTTGCAGGTGTTGAAACGTAGATGGCCAAAGTCCGGCCCTGTTGGTCACATCGATCAGGTGGATGCGCTTATCCCTCTGTGAGTGGCTCTGGATAAGAACGTCTGCTGATTGGCTGCGCTGTGATGTAAATGCACTAATGAGGCGGCCCCTCTGCTCCCGCAGGCTGTGAAGCGCTTTATGAAGCTGGAGTGCAAATGCCACGGAGTGAGCGGCTCGTGCACGCTCAGGACTTGTTGGTTGGCCATGTCGGACTTCAGGAAGACCGGGGACTACCTACGCAAGAAGTATAACGGCGCCATCGAGGTCACCATGAACCAGGATGGGACGGGCTTCGCCGAGGCCAACCAGGACTTCAGGAAGGCCACTAAGAACGACCTGGTTTACTTTGAGAATTCACCCGATTACTGCCTCATGGACAAAGCGGCCGGTGAGTAGCAAGGTTACAGTGTAGTGTAATGGTTAGGGAGCTGGGCTTGTAGCTCAGAGGTTACAGTGTAGTATAATGGTTAGGGAGCTGGGCTTGTAGCTCAGAGGTTACAGTGTAGTGTAATTGTTAGGGAGCTGGGCTTGTAGCTCAGAGGTTACAGTGTAGTGTAATGGTTAGGGAGCTGGGCTTGTACCTCAGAGGTTACAGAGTAGTATAATGGTTAGGGAGCTGGGCTTGTAGCTCAGAGGTTACAGTGTAGTGTAGTGGTTAGGGAGCTGGGCTTGTAGCTCAGAGGTTACAGTGTAGTGTAATGGTTAGGGAGCTGGGCTTGTAGCTCAGAGGTTACAGTGTAGTGTAATGGTTAGGGGTCTGGGCTTGTAGCTCAGAGGTTACAGTGTAGTGTAATGGTTAGGGGGCTGGGCTTGTAGCTCAGAGGTTACAGTGTAGTGTAATGGTTAGAGAGCTGGGCTTGTAGCTCAGAGGTTACAGTGTAGTATAATGGTTAGGGAGCTGGGCTTGTAGCTCAAAGGTTACAGTGTAGTGTAATGGTTAGGGAGCTGGGCTTGTAGCTCAGAGGTTACAGTGTAGTGTAATGGTTAGGGAGCTGGGCTTGTAGCTCAGAGGTTACAGTGTAGTGTAATGGTTAGGGAGCTGGGCTTGTAGCTCAGAGGTTACAGTGTAGTATAATGGTTAGGGAGCTGGGCTTGTAGCTCAGAGGTTACAGTGTAGTGTAATGGTTAGGGAGCTGGGCTTGTAGCTCAGAGGTTACAGTGTAGTGTAATGGTTAGGGAGCTGGGCTTGTAGCTCAGAGGTTAGAGTGTAGTGTAATGGTTAGGGAGCTGGGCTTGTAGCTCACAGGTTACAGTGTAGTGTAATGGTGAGGGAGCTGGGCTTGTAGCTCAGCGGTTACAGTGTAGTATAATGGTTAGGGAGCTGGGCTTGGAGCTCAGAGGTTACAGTGTAGTGTAATGGTTAGGGAGCTGGGCTTGTAGCTCAGAGGTTACAGTGTAGTGTAATGGTTAGAGAGCTGGGCTTGTAGCTCAGAGGTTACAGTGTAGTATAATGGTTAGGGAGCTGGGCTTGTAGCCCAGAGGTTACAGTGTAGTATTATGGTTAGGGAGCTGGGCTTGGAGCTCAGAGGTTACAGTGTAGTGTAATGGTTAGGGAGCTGGGCTTGTAGCTCAGAGGTTACAGTGTAGTGTAATGGTGAGGGAGCTGGGCTTGTAGCTCAGAGGTTACAGTGTAGTGTAATGGTTAGGGAGCTGGGCTTGTAGCTCAGAGGTTACAGTGTAGTGTAATGGTTAGGGAGCTGGGCTTGTAGCTCAGAGGTTACAGTGTAGTGTAATGGTTAGGGAGCTGGGCTTGTAGCTCAGAGGTTACAGTGTAGTGTAATGGATAGGGAGCTGGGCTTGTAGCTCAGAGGTTACAGTGTAGTGTAATGGTGAGGGAGCTGGGCTTGTAGCTCAGAGGTTACAGTGTAGTATAATGGTTAGGGAGCTGGGCTTGTAGCTCAGAGGTTATAGTGTAGTGTAATGGTTAGGGAGCTGGGCTTGTAGCTCACAGGTTACAGTGTAATATAATGGTTAGGGAGCTGGGCTTGTAGCTCAGAGGTTACAGTGTAGTATAATGGTTAGGGAGCTGGGCTTGTAGCCCAGAGGTTACAGTGTAGTGTAATGGTTAGGGAGCTGGGCTTGTAGCTCAGAGGTTACAGTGTAATATAATGGTTAGGGAGCTGGGCTTGTAGCTCAGAGGTTACAGTGTAGTATAATGGTTAGGGAGCTGGGCTTGTAGCTCAGAGGTTACAGTGTAGTATAATGGTTAGGGAGCTGGGCTTGTAGCTCAGAGGTTACAGTGTAGTGTAATGGTTAGGGAGCTGGGCATGTAACTCAGAGGTTACAGTGTAGTATAATGGTTAGGGAGCTGGGCTTGTAGCTCAGAGGTTACAGTGTAGTGCAGGGGTGGGCAACCCTGGTCCTTGAGTGCCAGAGACATTTCTGGTTTTCACTCCAGCCAAACCCATGACAGTGTAATCAGACAGGGGTTAATTAACAGACAGAGTTAATTATCAGGCTTTAATGACTGCAGTTGACCATGTGCTGGAGCTGGAAGAGGAGCTTCACCATTCAGGATTAGGCACTTCATAATTACTCAAACTGTACTCGAGAACTCGGGCAGAACGAAATCCCGAAACGGCTCTGGCACTCAAGGACAAGGGTTGCCCACCCCTGGTGTAGTGTAATGGTTATGGAGCTGGGCTGGTATCTCAGAGGTTATAGTGTAGTGTAATGGTTAGGGAGCGCGGCTTGTAGCTCAGAGGTTACAGTGTAGTGTAATGGTTAGGGAGCTGGGCTAGTAGCTCAGAGCTTACAGTGTAGTGTAATGGTTAGGGAGCTGGGCTTGTAGCTCAGAGGTTACAGTGTAGTATAATGGTTAGGGAGCTGGGCTTGTAGCTCAGAGGTTACAGTGTAGTGTAATGGTTAGGGAGCTGGGCTTGTAGCTCAGAGGTTAAAGGGTAGTGTAATGGTTAGGGGGCTGGGCTTGTGGCTCAGAGGTTACAGTGTAGTGTAATGGTTAGGGAGCTGGGCTTGTAGCTCAGAGGTTACAGTGTAGTGTAATGGTTAGGGAGCTGGGCTTGTAGCTCAGAGGTTACAGTGTAGTGTAATGGTTAGGGAGCTGGGCTTGTAGCTCAGAGGTTACAGTGTAGTGTAATGGTTAGGGAGCTGGGCTTGTAGCTCAGAGGTTACAGTGTAGTGTAATGGTTAGGGAGCTGGGCTTGTAGCTCAGAGGTTACAGTGTAGTGAAATGGTTAGGGAGCTTGGCTTGTAGCTCAGAGGTTACAGTGTAGTGTAATGGTTAGGGAGCTGGGCTTGTAGCTCAGAGGTTACAGTGTAGTGTAATGGTTAGGGAGCTGGGCTTGTAGCTCAGAGGTTACAGTGTAGTGTAATGGTGAAGGAGCTGGGCTTGTAGCTCAGAGGTTACAGTGTAGTATTATGGTTAGGGAGCTGGGCTTGTAGCTCAGAGGTTACAGTGTAGTGTAATGGTTAGGGAGCTGGGCTTGTAGCTCACAGGTTACAGTGTAGTGTAATGGTGAGGGAGCTGGGCTTGTAGCTCAGAGGTTACAGTGTAGTGTAATGGTGAGGGAGCTGGGCTTGTAGCTCAGAGGTTACAGTGTAGTGTAATGGTTAGGGAGCTGGGCTTGTAGCTCAGAGGTTACAGTGTAGTATAATGGTTAGGGAGCTGGGCTTGTAGCTCAGAGGTTACAGTGTAGTGTAATGGTTAGGGAGCTGGGCTTGTAGCTCAGAGGTTACAGTGTAGTATAATGGTTAGGGAGCTGGGCTTGTAGCTCAGAGGTTACAGTGTAGTGTAATGGTTAGGGAGCTGGGCTTGTAGCTCAGAGGTTACAGTGTGGTATAATGGTTAGGGAGCTGGGCTTGTAGCTCAGAGGTTACAGTGTAGTATAATGGTTAGGGAGCTGGGCTTGTAGCTCAGAGGTTACAGTGTAGTATAATGGTTAGGGAGCTGGGCTTGTAGCTCAGAGGTTACAGTGTAGTATAATGGTTAGGGAGCTGGGCTTGTAGCTCAGAGGTTACAGTGTAGTGTAATGGTGAGGGAGCTGGGCTTGTAGCTCAGAGGTTACAGTGTAGTGTAATGGTGAGGGAGCTGGGCTTGCAGCTCTTCATTTCGAACATTAGGTCTATCTTGTGGACACATGTATTGAGTTTTGTGTTACAAAACAGCCCCAGTGACTCATCTGGGGGTGCTGCACATTGGCAGTTGTTTAACAAGTTTCCCCCTTGCTATAAACCACTTAAAAACCATTAGATGAAAGTCTCCTCATAAATACTGTTCTGTTCATAATCAGTTATTATTATTGCCATCAACAAAAAAGAGTCACAGTCCATAAATTTCAGTAACACCTGCAAAGTCACCAAATGAATCCATAATTGGGCTCTTTGTCACTATCTGTGTTGGGAGCTGTTGATCGTAAATGATGAGGGGCGCTATTCGTCATGGAAACGTACGGACGGACAGCCATTTCCAAATCATTCCCCGTTTGTGCTCAGCATGTGTCAT
This sequence comes from Albula glossodonta, assembly GCA_019788955.1. NCBI lineage: Eukaryota > Metazoa > Chordata > Actinopteri > Albuliformes > Albulidae > Albula > Albula glossodonta. The sequence goes on along the minus strand of JAFBMS010003287.1, from coordinate 4,622 downwards.
CGCGGTTGAGTGGCGAGCCAATGAGACGTTACTCAAACAAAGGGAATCCTTGGTCTTCAGATCACACAGCTCCCTAATTCCACTGATCTTCTGTGTGGATATGCACCATGCCTTATTCCAGCATTGTTTCTGACATGCATTTCTTCATTCAAAATTACCAAATGCAGGCTAAGACTTTCAGTTAGGTTTTCATGGGCTATGAACTAAACATGAGTATTTTGGGCAAGAGATTATGATCATTTTTTGGGGGGAAATTGCTATTTGAAACGAACAAATCCTGCTATTCGGAATTGCTCTTCGTTACTCATACCTTATATCAGATTTTATGTAACAGAAGGCCACTAAACACATTTAAAGTCAAATTAAGCCAACAAACCCTGTCAGAAAACACTTCCAAAAACCTTCTCATCATTCTGGTCATTTGTTTTGGGATTCAAATGCATCGTTCTATATGGTGGTAGCACATATCCCCGTGAGACGGACAAATGAATTTTAGTTTTACTGAAAACTCCTGACCTTTGTTGAACATCAAAGCAGCTCAAATGCTGGTCATGAAGGAGGGGGTGGAGCCTATGTCTGTGACGGACAGGCGGGGTGTCTGAGAAAGCCCCCTGAGAGAGTGCATTCTCACACCTGCCTCCTCTTAGCTCGCCTATCTGGAGAGCCCGAGGGTGCAGCGCGGGATCCGCCAGCCCGTTAATCCCTGTCATTCTCCCACACCTCTCCGGCCATTATGCCCTGAGGAACATTCTGGAAAAGACAAAAACACAAACGCTGCAACTGGGAGGTTAGGAAGCACAACTGGGGCCTTTAGCACACACTCTTATCCAGATCATCACAGCTTACCTGTTTTTAAATACAGTGAAACCCCAATTTTATGCGCCCCGATTTTACCGAATAAAGCGTAATGAGTCATTGGACCTTTTTTATTAAAAAATTTCACTAAAAATTAATTTATGTTTTACTTTCTACTGTAACAGCAATGATTTATTTGCAGAATACTTTAATTCAAAGGTAATTTAGACAGTAAAAGTAAACGAGCAAAAAACGAGTCAAAAAGGGTGAAAATAGCAGTGTTTTAGGATTTTAGGTCAACATTAGGTCATTTTGAACGCTGTTTTTCTTGAACACTGATTTAGCTAGACCCTGCTTTTTTTGCGATGACATTTTATGGACCTCAACGATCGCGGTATAACAGGGCCACACTGTACTGTCCATTCATCCAGGACATTTACTCAGTTCAGGTGAAGTCAATGGTATAATGGCAGTGTCTCACATTGGATTTGAACCTGCAGCCTCTGAGCTATGATTCATAATCCTTAATTGTTACCCTTGTGTTAAGCCAAGTGCTTTGAAGGAACCCCAGCAAGTTGGTTACTCTGGCAGAAAGTGATCAAGTAAAAAAAAAAACCTGCGACCAATGTCTGATTGATGTTGTGTTTAGCAGGAAATTCCCAGCATCTGATAAAATTCACACGCTTTGATTTTCAAAAAAACACCTGTCACATAGCATGAATCACTATGGAAGTGAGCAGTAAAAACAACCGAATCACAGAAAACACTGTGAGAAGATTCAGGCGATGCTAATTTACTGCAAAAGTGCTCAGACTGAAACACCACGCGGCGTATGTTATATAGCGTTCGCCTCGGCGGCTGGGTGAGGCTCGGGTCTTTGAGTGTCCGTTTTGTAAACCGAGGGGTTTGTTGGTGGGGTGATTTGAGCTTTGCACATCAGGGGCATCATGGTGTTTCCAGAGGCTTAGAACGCTGTCATTTGAAGAGGTCAACCGTCCCTCCATTAGCTCCCCCCCTCCCCCTGCCCTCCCAATGGAATTCATACCCCAAGGACACAACAGGCTCATTTTTCAAATCCTCTCTGTGCTGCTGGTGTAGTTCTCACGTTTGTTTGGGGGGGGGGGCTTTCTCAGGTCTTCAGGCCTCAAAGCCTGAGCCCAAATCTTGCTCCTGTCAAAGCTCACAGATCCCTGCACCGATGCCTTTAACCGCTACACTGATGCAAAAAAGCCAAAGCACTCCCAGGGCATCGGGGGAAGGCGTTTTGGTTGTCAGATAAACTGCATTTCAAGAACATTCCCCCAAACATTCTCAGAATATTCCATTTCTCTGAACGAGGTTTGTGTCTGTTTCTGCGAGCGCCGAAGTGCACCGCTCGTTCATGAAAAACAGACCCGTTAACTTGTTGTCATGGAACCCAGACAGTTAGATTTCCATGTTTCAAGATCTGGCACTTACTGTAATAACCAGGGAGGGTAGCATGCAAAAGAATTCCACCTCCACTTACTGACTCGATGTGATTGAGTAGAAAGTTTTTTACCTGCTGAAAAGTAGGTTGATTTATTTATTCTCTTATAGCTTATAGTATATGCATAGAATGTAGGACAATCATCTCGTGCAAATTTCTCTCATAGCATGGTCTATAAGCCTCTCCTCTGCCGTGTTCTGCCCATTCCAGGTTCCCTGGGCACCGCCGGCCGTGTGTGCAACAAGTCATCGCGGGGAACGGACGGCTGCGAGGTCATGTGCTGTGGGAGGGGCTACGACACGACGCGCGTGAAGCGCATCACCAAGTGCGAGTGCAAGTTCAAATGGTGCTGCGCAGTGGAGTGCAAGGACTGCGAGGAGTCTGTGGACATCCACACCTGCAAGGCACCCAAGCGGGCCGAATGGGCCGACCAGACCTGAGGACTCACCCCTCCTCTGCCCCACCACCCCTCCTCCCAAAAACCCCCTCCTCAGGACTTCCTGTGGGCCAAGGCATTCTGGGAAATTGAGTCCATCCCTCACTGACCCCCCCCCCCCCCCCCCCCCATTCTCTCCGTTCCGTTGCATGGCTTTATTTTTTTACTGTCTCTGCAAAAAAAGATAACTTTTTTTTTCTTTTTTTTAAAAAAGCACTACAACTACATTTCCCATGAGCGCCTTGCACAAAATGCTCAGTAATTTTCCCTCTTTGTATATTATTTTGGAATGTGGCTGTTAAAGGGCAAGGGCTGCTATAATTTGCTTTAACTGTGAACCTGTTGTGTGTGTGTGTTTGTTTTGTTAAATGCTGAAGTTTAAAGAGGGGAGTATTTTATTTGAGGGTTTTGTGTGGAAAAAGATATGTGCTGCTTTCAAGATGCTTCTGAGAAAACCTACATAAATTCATCATGGGCATTCTCTGCCCTAATTATGGCCATTTCTGTTTATTTACACCATTTTCCTTTTTTTTTGGAAACTACTGGTTTGTGTACCAGAGAATATAACCACGCCCTGTTTTGTGAATAACCTGTTTTGGCTAACATTGGGGCGTGAGTTTGGCTGACGGCTGAGAGCTCTTTGGTTTGGGCTGCGCTTGTTTAGAGCAAGGTTCCAGCGCTCGTGTGCTAAAGCAGAGGACGGCAGAGGCAGGACTCTGCACTGTCCGGTAAAGATGGACACTAAGTCCTGCCGGAGGGGCTGAAACAGCTTCTGCATTTGGACCTTGCTCTGAGTGATCGCTGCTTTTTCCACCCACGTCCCCTTCCCCCCCCACCCGAAGCCGAAATATGGACTGAAAATATGGATGAAAGCCTGTTTTATTTAAAGCGAAGAGAAAAAAAAAGCTATAAGTTCCTTGTTTGAAGATGAACCTGCACTAAGGACATTAGCTAAAGCACGAGCAAAACAGACACATTTATACATATTTGTTTCTGAATTATGAGAACAAAAATGCTGACGTGGACTGATGCGAGGACAGAAAGAGTGAATCCGCCACAGAAAAAAGCTCCTCCACGTCGATGGCCGTGTTTGACAGGGATTCCAGGATGCTAACTGCCGCCAGTGGACTTGACGTATCTTTTCTCCGGCTTGCTTGTGTATCTTGTGTAATACTGTTTCATTATTTTAAAACAGAAGTTCATATAAATATATGGTATTAGTATGTCATTAGAATAATTGCTTTTCATTTATTCAACAGTGTGACTGTCTTGTTTCTTTACCAATCTGCACTGTACATGTATGTTCAGTCATCTAGCTTACAGGAAATGTATCTGAATCAGGGGTATCACAACAGCCTGCTATCGGACACATTTAAGCACTGCACAAAATATACAACATCAGGATATCTCCTCAAACAGTGGACACGTACTGCACACAAAATTCAAAAATCAAAAAGTCTGGACAATGGCTTGCATGGTGTGAAGTGCAGATTCTCTGGCTCTCTGTGGTTTTGAACACGGGTGGGATTAAACTCTTAGTCAAATCGCAGTGTAAAGTATTACAGAACATGAGCAAGATGAGACCCTCTGCAGACCAAAGGCACTCCCACAGGTCATGTTAAGAATCACGCTGAACAGGAGAAAAATTGCGGAATAACTGACCATTTTTGGGCCAACCCAAACCAGCCCGGTGCCTCTGACAAAGACCGTTTTTGTCAGGGAGAGGTGATTGGGTGAGTGGGAAAAAAATAAGATCACTGGCATTTAAAGCCCGATTGAAAGAGCCGTTTAATCTTCTTTGCCATGATACAGGCTGGTGAAACTCCAGACTGGCCAGTAATGACTTGATGAGTTTAATTACATGGTCTCAGTTGATGCTGGCATCCGGGAGACACTGTTCCACAGAAGCACTTGTGTTAGTCG